>CABEEJ010004327.1:0-66057 GCA_901482245.1 Timema douglasi
TATATGCCATCGTTAGGGTGACATTATTTTGATAATTAATTGTATTATCTTATAAATTAAAAGTTCTGGTGTTTCTTTTATTATATTTTAAATGAATGAACTGTTTTACTTTTAGCTAGACATCACACGCATTTTATATTTTGATAAAAAGCCAGACTATTGCGTTAAATGAATGCTAGCTATACGTGTTCTTGTCAAGAAGGAAGGATCGCCAGTAGTTAGGAGATGTGCGCATTTCAAGGGGTATATCAAGCGACACTTCCTTCTCGAAGCTTCCTACAAGAAAAGGGGTGAGGTCATCCAGATGCGTCTCTTTCCACAAAAAGTGGGTTGTCTTTTTAAACAGAGACGTAGAAGGATTTCACCACGCCTTGCAATTCGACAGTTCTACAAAAATAAATCTTACTACCCGCTCGAATATTAAATATCGTAATTTTGAATATATATTTGAATAATAAATTATTGATATGTATAATTCCATATCATTACACATTGTTACTGTTGTTATTGTTATTATTGTTAATATAACGATGATTGTTATTATTATGGTTGTATGGTTGTTATTGTTGTTGTTAATAATATTATTGTATTATTATTGTTGGTATAATTAGTGTTATTGCTATTATTGTTATTGTATTGGTATTATTAGTGCTATTGTTGTTATTGTTACTATTATTATAGGCGTTTTAAAGCACATCACACAAAATTGTGTTAGCACCTTGTTCTCTAATGAAGACAATGGAAACCCACAATACAATGCGACGCCTGGTTTGAACAGTATTATTCAGATGAGCTACCCGCTATCCGTGGGGGGAAACGGGGTAATTAGACAAAACGATCTTGCCTACGTCACAAGGGTTAAGTTTGTAAATCGGGTGTTGATACAAGTCCTGAGTTTATAAAGTTAATGGACGCAAATTAAAAAACAAAAACTAATAATAGATGGCCTCTAAGGCCATCACTCCGTAGGAATCGGCGTTATCTGTCGGACATTTTGCGCGACCTATTAATTAATAATGGTGTTCGTGCCTTGTCAGGCATTATCGCATACGTTAACTGGATCATTGCGTTCCATTACTGGCAGATAATTGGAACGTCATTGTTGATTAACTGTTGAGATGGTAATGATCGTGCTGTCTGGGCAGCAGACAGAAAGTCGGATATATAAGGGCATAAGAAGAGAATAGGCTGTATTTAGAGATAGAAGGTTGCCAGTATCATTTCAAGCTCATGAAAATTACTTATATTCACTTGCGAGAGAATTTTGTTTCTAATCTAAAACATGTCAAAATAGTCTTCAGGAGATACGACATATGAGTTATTTGGAGATAACTAGAGGTGGGGGCATAAGTACTAATATCACTAGAGGGGGAGGCCCAAGTACCAATATCACTAGAAGTGGGGACCTAAGTACCAATATCACTAGAAATGAGGACCTAAGTACCAATATTACTAGAAGTGGGGGCCTAAGTACCAATATTACTAGAAGTGGGGACCTAAGTACCAATATCACTAGAAGTGAGGACCTAAGTACCAATATTACTAGAAGTGGGGGCCTAAGTACCAATATTACTAGAAGTGGAGGCCTATGTACCAATATCACTAGAGGTGGGGACATAAGTACCAATATCACTATAGGTGGGGACATAAGTACCAATATCACTATAGGCGGGGGGCTTAAGTACCAGTAGACTACCAATAGGCCAACTTTTATTAGATGCCCTTAATTTATTTGTTTTATCATCGCATCTTACAACATACATACTACATACATACTACTACATGCAGACTAAATGCATACTACTACATATATATATATATTACATACATATTACATAAAGTGTCAAGCACGATGCCACCGAATGCTCGACAGCGCGGCTGAGGTAAACATGTCCATCAAAGCAATAATATTAATAGGATTGTAAAAAAAATCTTTTTACTCTTATGTTTTAGGCATGCTACAGTAGCCCCGTGGCTTCTTTGGTGCTGACTGACAGCTCACAGCTGACTTCTGACAGTCAACATTTAGGTATATACCTACATTTTGACTGTCAGAAGTGACAGCTGCTAAACACATGTGTTTTCAGATCATATGGTTCGGCGTAGGGATACATAATTTGGTCTGGTAACTTTTTAAAGCTGTCGGTCAACACCAAAGAAGCCATGAGGCTACTGTAAGCATGCATGGAGGATTCGCCTTTGCATGACCTTAAATCAGTATGTAGCAGCATGTCTTTACACTCAACATCGTTTTCCTCAAGTTGAGTTCTAAGAACTCGTCTTCATAAGCTCCTTGCTTGGGCTGAGTTAACTATCTTAACAGTAATGTTCATAATATCGTTCATGTTTATTACTTTGACACTCAATGCATTCTGATGGACAACACAATGAAAAGACGGAAAATCTTTCATTTTTTGCGGCAGAGCTTAAGAATGTAATACATACAAGCTTCCAGAGAGGAAGGCATGTTTTTCTAACAAAGCTGACAAAAAGTTGGTAAATATCTTCAAATTTAGTAGTTCCTTTAACAGGAATCATGGCCATAAACTCCTTCTGTCGGGGAACACCATTCTTATGAACACGATTAATTGAGAAGTATCTAGCCCGTCAGTTGATTCATCGAGCTGTAGAGAAATATAACTACAGTTATCGATGTAGTTTTCCAGTTTGTTTAGTAAATCACCACCCATTACTTATACCTGTCACGTCACAGATTGGCGAGAGAGCTGCATGTCTTTAATAGCTTTCATAATCTCAACTTTATTATTAAATTCTCTGAACAAAATGTCACCGGCCTCAAGAAAAGCTTGCTTCACCATTTCATCATATTTAAAGGGTTTCTTATGTTTCACTAAAATATTCGTGATACGAAATGATCCCTGTTTGTGACTCTACAAAGGGCTTAGAAAACATAAATTGCTGTGCTCCCAACATAGATATCAGTTATTTCACTGTAATCTTCCGTAGTTCACTTTTAGGTGAAAAGTCACGGTCATATTAACTTCCTTCTTATAAAGGCTCCAAAATTGTCACTGCAACACTAGCTCAGCATATCAAACACAGGAATCTATCAATGGACATCGTAAAAAAAAGAAATCATTTTCCCATAGATAGGTTTTCGGTCGTTTAGGCACACTCATTTTTACTAATGAAGTCAGTGTTCACGATAAATAAAACAAAACACGCATTTAATTAAATCAAATAAGAAACGAAAAATAATACATTACAGCTTCTACCATCGATTGTGGGCGTATGGTCTAAGGCATCACTCTCTCAATAGACTAGACCAACAAAGATGTAGAGATTGAAGTTCGATCCCGGTCAGGTGTACTGAGATTTTTATCTCTAAATGGTTTTACACTCTCCCTCCACGCAAATGAGGATACACTTCCTCTAAATTCAACTTTCATAATACCTAAAACATTAGTGTATTAGTGTATTATATATGGTTTGTTGTAATTTTAGCCTCTTTATTTACACACTGTTTATTTTTCTATAAAACAACTCTAATTTACGATACTCTATGTAGCACATTCTCGTACTAATTATCTTAATGTGTGTTGTTTATTTTTCGAATTCATTCAAGCACCATTAGGGTCTTATTTATTTTATCATTTGTTTAAATACTAAGAAGCACTTTGTTCTTTTAATATGCACTGCTTCTGTACAAAAATAACATGTAATACGTATGTTTTATGGATAATGTTAAATACATCTCTCTTTCTCATAAAGAATCCAGAGCACGTATTCTGGTCATGAGTAAAATTATATTTACATTTTATAACAATAGGCTTATGTTTCTTTTTCTTTATTTTAATAATAAAAATAGGTGTTTACGTTTATGCCTTATCCTATAACATAGTCCGAAGTGCTTAGACCTATTCTCCCAATATGTGATACATATTAAAGTTGGTCGAATATAAAGATACCTTATAAAATGTGATAATCAAAATACTGTTGGTCTACATGAAATATGAATATCTCCAACATGAACAGAGCTTCAAACATAAAATTCAATTTTACAAAAAAAATATTTTAGGATTTTGTTTAAGGATGTTCATTACTTTTAACGTTTTTCTTTTTTTCTTTTAACAGTGCATCTTACTACCCATTCGGGTTATATATTTTTATTGTAAAACCATTAGTGTTATTTTGTTTAAAAAACAAACCTTTGCTCTAAATTATTAACATTAAACGGAATATTCTCACAAATGCTTGGTGCTCCTTAATAATTCTACCATTTTCACTAAGATTTTAACTGGGAGTGGTATCTTCAAATACTCAAACCTTTGAATAGCTATAATCCGCAAACCTTCGAATACATAGAATCCTCAATCCTCCAAATGATTAGAATCCTGAAACCTTCGAATTCCTAGACTCCTTGAGGATGCTAGATATTAGAGAAAATATCGGGTCCGAGATTTGAATATTGTTTTAAACGTTAAAATTGGAATTTGTCCTAAATCTCAAATATTACTTATTCGTAGTTGAAACACAGCATAATAATATAACAAACCTAACAACCAGACCCCATGTCATTAATTTATCATTTATTTTAATGATTGAATGTTATGATGAATGAATTTATAAAGCAAAATGTTGAAATCTAGTTACAATTATTCTGTTTTATCTCCATTTCGTCCATAGTCCATAGCTTTCTCCAATATTTTGATTCGAATTTGTAAAATTACGTATCTGACACAATCCTATTTTTCTTTTTTTTAAACCTCAATAAATACGTGAGAGTTGTTCGAATAGCAAAGAAAACACTAGAATCAGGGGCTCCGGAAGCTCTTTGGAAGTGGGAGGAATCAACTGAGAGGGGTCTGGAGTTCTTCATGTAAAATTTTAAACCCTAGATGACTCTCGAAACTATTTAAAGGGGGATAATTTTTCAAGGGTAGTACTTTTTGTGCCTTTCTTTATCATCAAGTATAATAATGGCATAGTAGGAACAGAGGATAGTAAAATACACATTTTTTTGCCAACAATGAAAATGTATACTTTATTTTTACTTTACAGATGGTAGAACCATATTTCTGAAAGGGGACAGTAAGTTGACAAAAAAGATTATATGCGACCCACAAACCAAAGCGGCTTGAAGGCTCTCATCCGGAATTTTTTTGAAATTTTGTTGCCCCTATAAGCCAAAACAGTTGGTCCTCATCCTAGTAAGTAATATACAAACATGTTTAGTAAACACGTTTGAATAAAAAGTGAAACAAACAAGTCCGTAGTCAGGGTGGTTGAGGATTCAAACCCCCCGAAATCTTATTAACAAAACATATGGCTTTATTTATGGTTCAAACAATATCAAAATTAGGGTACAAGTACTAATTAGAGGGCTGTGTTACCATAAAAAGAACTTCTAATTGCTTCTAGATGTGTTTAATATTCATAATTTTTTCCTAACCTTCAGCAGTTAGTTATGGTGCCATAAAAATCATTTCAGATAGCTTCTAGAATTGTTTTTCATTTAGAATGTTTTCTAGCCTCCGGCAATTGAGTTATGTGCCCACTAAAACCCTCCTGAAATTATTGGCTGGCTGCGGCCTTGGAAAAAAATCAATATCATTTGTATATTTGAGGCAAATCCATAAAATAATTTTCACCCTCACATTCTTTCTCCACTAGTTAAGAAAAATTCATATAAACTCTTAAATAGCCAATAACTCAGCGTTGCCAATTTTATTATTTTATCGTGGTCACTAGTCATACACCCATACATACACAAATGGCAAGTTTAGTGGTATTAGCTTACTAACATGCTAGTTGTGTTGACACGCATTTTTTACTTGTATTAGTATCGCTTCTAACAACATGGCTGAAAATAAAGTTGTGCTAACTGATCTCTGTATTGTGCAATTTTTTGTTTATCACTGCGTCTCATTTCTCGCTCGGGTTATTTATACGTATATATTAATTACGCTTGTGTGTTAGGATCTAGAAAGGGTGAATATAGAATAAGAATGGGTGGCCAAATAAACGACAATTTTTCAGTAAACGCAAATTATTATAATTAGTTGACCTGTTTAAAAAAAGTGTTTTATATAAATAACATACAAAAGTTATTTATTAGTATGTCTCATATTTATTAATTCCTTAATTGTTTAAAAAGTATTTCAGTTGATCCCAAATAATTATTATATTATTCTCCTTGATTTGTTAACTCACTTAGCATACATGATAAATAAAATTAAACTCAAATAAGTTATATTAATCCCAATACAATCCTCGGTTGGGCATTTTTTAAATAGGCTTAACGCAGGTTTTTTAAACCCTGTTGGTGACCTGGTGGTCTAGGGGTAAGGTGTCAGACTTCTGT
The DNA here is from genome assembly GCA_901482245.1 of Timema douglasi. NCBI lineage: Eukaryota > Metazoa > Arthropoda > Insecta > Phasmatodea > Timematidae > Timema > Timema douglasi. The sequence continues at coordinate 6,326 of CABEEJ010004327.1, forward strand.
GCTGGCGGGCCGGGGTTTAATCCTCGGTCCCGGCACAGATTTATCTGATTAACAAACCATTCCTTCACCTCTGACAAGACATCTTGTGAATGTGGGGAATGCCAGGCCTCCACCGTGGTTCGGATTCCACGTTAAACTGTAGGTCCTCCATTTCATCTCACAATCACCCTACCATTACACATTAGCGTAAGTGCGTATAACCCGAACGGGTAGTAAGACGCGGTGCTAATAATAATAATAATAATAATAATAATAAAACCCTGTTTTAAATTTTGGTGTACTGGTAACAAAATATTTTGTTAAATGCTAGCTTGCTAGGCCTAAAATATTCCTTAAAAATAATAAATCATTAATTTGTAGATTGGCTTAAATATAAACTATTTGTTTTGCTATGCGGTAATAATAATATATTATGAATCTACTCAAGTTTCCAAAGCATTACTACAAAGTGTTTGAAGTGTGTGGGCTGAACATTGTTTATTAAAACTTAATAAAGATTGGTTGAAGTGTATAATACCTAGATTGGATAGCGTTCCGAAGATTTGTTGTGAAAACCTCTGTCCATTCATACCTTGCTTGTCAATAAAGCGAATATTATGTTGCCGGAACTAATCACGGTACTACAATGTTGTATTATATTTTGTGATTGTATGTAAAAAAATTACACATGACCACAATGATTGGTAGTAAATAATGGTATGATAAAATTATCGATAACATTTGTTTACCGATATTAAATAATATATCTCACAAGGAACATTTACAATATTTACGTAGGCCTAACAGTTTATTTTGGAAACTTCTAGAGAATATGTACATACACCTGATATCTGCCCTGCTTAGAAAGAAGGCAGTAACTATATTTTTTTTAAATATATCATATTTGGTATCATTGAATTCATCTTGAATTCCTCTATCTATTTCCAACTTAAAAAGCAGTAAACGACTCCTTTAGTGGTAAAAATGAGGCAAAATCACTTAATGCCTTTCAAGTTTATTTGATCTTTACAGAGGGAGAAAGCATCAACTTCTTGTGTCACACACAAAAAGCAGTAACCAGAAATCATCTGATTACTTACTGTTTTCTAGCAGTGTAAGACACTAATTTGTGGTTTGTCTTTGATATAGTAACATCTTATTTAAGCAAGTTTTCCCCTATTTTTTTAAAAATGATTCACAGTATTTTACAAGGTAAGAACTTTTTTTCTGTTTATTTCTAAATAAACTAATATTTGATTAGTTTAATTGATAACTATTGGTAAATGTGTTCATTTGGAAGGAATTATGATGAGTAAAATACATAGAACTAACCTCTAAGCTTTGGTTTTTATTTTATAGTTATTTAAAACAAACATATGTTGTGAATTTATTTGCAGAATGTCAAGAGGAAAGAGAATGTTAAATCTACAAGATAATCAGTATAAAGCAAATTATAAAAAAGAGAATGATAAATAGTGAAGTGTTCAAACACTATTTGTGGCGAAGTTAGTGAAAATGAGTCAACCGAAGCCAGTATGGAAGAATTGTGGCCAGAGAACAGCAAACCCAGCCCAACAGAACTAGGTCAATCAAGCTCCGATTCCAAAGTTAGTGAAAATGAACCAACTCAAGCCGGTATGGAAGAATTGTGGCCAGAGAACAGCAAACCCAGCCCAATAGAACTAGGTCAATCAAGCTCCAATTCCAAAGTTAGTGAAAATGAACCAACTCAAGCCATTATGGAAGAACTGTGGCCAGAGAACAGCAACACCAACTCATTAAAACTAAATGAAGAAATTGTTGAAAACTACAATGTGTCTGATAAAATAAGTAGTGATAATATATGTACTGATGAAACTATTTTATACATATGCCAGGTTGAAAATGACGAGTTACAGCTTCTGCAGCAGATGGGAGAAGGAAGTCAATTGACAGTTACAGCTGATGGTGAATTAGTAAACTCTAATATACTACCATTGGAGGATGCAGAGGTTATTTCTCTAGAAAATAATATGGAATTTGTAAACAATGAATATATAATTTCAGAGGAAGAAAATGAACACAACGTTCACCAACCACCTCTCTCAATTGAAGCATCGGCTGTAGTATCATCGAGCATTATAACAACTATAACAGGGGATAGTTATCAGCAAGAATTAGTAGAAAATAGGAGTGATGTGGGAAAAATCAAACGTAAAAGAAAGAAAACATCTGATGATGAGACGTCTCAAGAAAAGCGAAAGTTCAAACATCCCATTCAAGAAGCTTGTGGAGGAAAATGTATTAAAAAATGCACACGGCTAATTTCTAGCACAAGAAGAAAATCAATTTATGATCAGTTCTGGTCTGTGTCTTAACTTAAATGGACCAACGAATATTTATTTTGAATACCTGCTCGAGGATTCCAGTAAAAAGGAAGACCAAAATGTGTGGTGCTTCCCAACACAATTTCACATACATTTATCGCTTAAAAGGAGAAAATGGTGATGCGTTCATTGTTTGTAAAATGTTTTATTTGACTACACTAGGATTCAATAAAAAGAATGATAAGGTAATATTCAATATTCTGAATAAAACTGAGCCAGGAGCAATTATGCCAAAACAAGATGGAGGAGGTAAAAAGTCCCCAGAAACCAAAGTTTACAGAAAGTTGATTGTGGACCATATTGAAACATTTCACCCAACAATTTCACATTACAGACGTAAACATGCTCCTTTAGTAAGATATCTGCCTAGTGATGTTACTAAGAAGTTGATGCATCAAGATTTTGTTGAAAAACATACTGGTACACAATGCTCTTATGAAACATAAAGGAAAATTGTTTCAGTAGAAAACATACATTTTACTATATTGGGACACGAGGAGTGTGAAGTGTATGAAGTGATAGGCCTACACAATAAAAGTCATGGAAAAGACAATCAAGATCCTGCCTGTCAGGATTTCAATGACTGGGATGCACACATTAAACGGGCTGAAAAAGCTCGTACTTTGTACAGAAAACATGATATAGAAAGCTATGCTCCACTTAAAGTATCTGTATCAGCATATTTACAAAAGGTGATTATGCCACCCCGGATGGAATCCTTTAAGATAGTAATATTTACAAACAGATTGGTTGTTAATAATGAGACATTTGTGCCTGTTTGATAAAAAAAACAACAATATGGCCATTCGCTTGTGTATGGCATGAGGCTACCCGTGGGAGAGGAAAGGAAGATATAATTTCTACTTTTATGCAATTATTTTTGCCCAACAGGGATGCCGAATACTTCAAAAGTTTCGGTTGATAATTGTTCAGCTCAAAATAAGAATTGGGCCTTCATTACTTTCATTGTCTTTATTGTGAATTCTTCTTCAGTGAATGCTAAGACAATTGAGATTTTCTACTTTGAGCCTGGGCACACATTCATGTCTGCAGATAGTTTCCACCATCAAGTGGAGCTCTCGTTAAAGCGACAGAAAAAAACATATGATTTCAATGACTTTGTAACAGCAGTACAAAATGCAAATAATAGAAAAGTGGTAGTTAAACAAATGGAAATCGAAGACTTTTATGACTTTAAAGACTTTTCATCCACATACAAGATAAATAACAGCCGTTTCAACACTGAGTTAGCAAAATTAGTACAACTTCAGGCAATGAGAGGCTGCCTTAAACTTGAATATAAAACAAACTTTGATTCGAAAGAGTTTAAGCCACTGAATTTTCTTCTCAATACCTGATCCTATACGGCTTGTGATACCAACTGGAATATTAAAAGAAAAACATAATGGACTTGTTTCAAAAATTTTGGACTTAATGCCTGAGAGCAGGAGAGAGTTTTGGCAAAATCTCCCAACTAGTGTTTAGTAGTTTTTTTAATTTGTTCATCAAGTTAAACTTTATTTTGCATGTACTTAAGTAATGAGCAATAATTGATTTAAATGCATTAAACTTTGCAGATCATTAATATGTTATATTATTTCAATAAAGATATAATATCTAGAAACTTTCTACAGTGCTGTTAGTCTGAGAGGTTTATTATTGTACACTTACCAAGATAAATGTAAATTTATATACCGGTACTAAATGTATTAATTGTATTCATAATTGTTGGTTTGAAATGGCTCCATTATCTGGTTAGGGCAAACAAATAAAGCAGTACCATAATCATGCATCTTAACAAGGCAGTAAGAAACCACATACTGCTTTTTTTCACTGGATGATAAAAAAAAATAGTGACTTGCAATTTAACTAAAAGGGAATATGCTTATTTTCAGGGGTGAAGAATTAGAATTTGGTGGTTTTCTCAACAAAATCAAATTCTAGAGCTAATTTTACATAATATAAGATACATTTATTTTTAGATAATACAAACAAAGTGACGCGGGACACTTTAAAACTAAAACTCAAATTTCTCAGTTCTAAGGTTTGTGTATATACTGCCTTTCTTCTGAGCAGGGCAGATTTTATAACTTTACGATATCCTCTAGTTCAATATCCCTCGAATTATTATCTTTATAAATTCGGTGCTTAAAATTGCACAAAAACTAGTTTTTTTCATATCATTCCACAAATAAGTGTCCCCCGCACAACCAAATTTTAGTTGCCGCCATTTTGAACTGTCTACTTGCATTAGTAAAGTTGGAAGGTGACCAACTTTTTCACTTGCAAGTAGACTTGCGTGTTAGTAGCTTGCTTGTCTGTTTATATGGTGCAAGCTGTGCGCGCGCAGCCAAATTAGTGTACTCGCATTAGTCAACGGGCCTTTAAGCCAGGTCTGCATTCCCTTAGAGCTTGTCTCAGCACGTGATCTTCTCATCAATGTCATGGAAATGAAGTAGAGGTCACTTAGCTGGCGGGGAGATAAAGGTGTGAGGCTTTGAAAAGTCTTTCAAAACAAACTCTAAGGGAATGTAAGAGGAAGACGAGGCACGCTTCTGACCCTATATGACTACCTTTTATAACATTAATTATAAATTTAGTTCTTTTTTTTTTTACAATCACGTCCTACCACCTGTTCGGGTTATACGATTATGTACTAGTTACTAGGCTGGTTTTAGGGATTAGGAAGATTATATTAATAGGAAGCGTACACGTATCTACGTGTAGGGAGGGTAGGAAACCATTTTGAAAAACCACCCTCAGTACACTCGACCAAGATTCAAACCTCGATATTCCTGTCATCGGCAGTCTAGTCTACCGTGAGAGTAACGCGTCTAACTATGCGACCACCGAAGCGGATATTTATTTATGTGCCGTTCGGCTGTTGCCCGACTCAGAGCTACCGACTGACAGTTACGCCAAGCCAGGATGTCTGCGAAAGGGCTGATTTGTTGTTTGAGTACCGAGTCATTGTCATGACTCTTAACCTCGCGAATGAACTTATAAACCTGATGAAATGGAACCAATGAAATGAGCCTGCAGAATACTACAGGTGTGGGATTTTGTAGCCCGACTCAGGACTGTACTGACTTGACCATAATGCCAAACCAGGTCTGCCTGCGACAGGGCTATATTTGTGTTCGAGAATAGAGTCACTTTCGTGACTCCTGACCTCGTGAATGATTATTAATACCTTGTACATACATACACTTGATTAATTATTTACACTGTGAGGTGAAATTGGTGAAACTGAATGATTGCGCTGGGTCTCGGGATTTGGGGAGGATTTTCTTGACTGGGATGTGGGAAGGTGTGTATAAGGTATGATGATGAGATGTTGATATCACATGAGTCGATTTCAGGGAAGAGGATCGAAAGGTTAACTTGACTTTAGGGATAGGTTTGACTATTTATTTATGTCTTCAATACTTATATATATATATATATATTTGGTACCCGGAGCTGTGGATGTTGATGTAAATATAGAAGTTCGAATACCGGAAAGATGCACAAATTGTAGTTTTTCAGATGTCACGTATGACTGTGATTTTTCCATCCCCTACCCACGCCAATGCAGGTGCATGTCTTCTGAAATACCTCCCTAATCCCAACCCTTTAAATTATGCCGTCAAATAATCAACAAAGTTATACATATAGACACACATGTTGTGTCTCTTAACCAAGAAGTATACTAAGAGTATGAAGTGAACATAAAACGAACGTGTAACCAGAATGGGTAGTAGGACGCGGTGCTAAACACACACACAAAAGTAAGAGTAATAAATTAGTGACAATTTAGCTACTGTACTTTTTCTTAATGCCAATATGGTTTTTGCATACATCTATCTCATTGTAGAGTGTATACTGGGTGAATTGGTTAAAAATACCTCTTTGTGGAAACACGTTCTACAATCACTAATATGTAAAGACAAGAGCTCTACGATCACCAAAATGTGTGCACGCGGCCCTAAGGTCCCTGTGAGACTACATTGTGATGGGTTCAGTCATGGTAGGTTGAAGGAATGGCCGATGATTAACCTTATTGGGCTTATTAAAATAAAATGAACTAATACAACGGTTGTCATAGTGACGAGGGTTGGGTCCACCATCCTCCGGTCACTTGTGAGCTCAAGTCACAATTTATATTTCTGTCTAAGTTCTCAATTTTTCTCAAAAGGTGTCACGTAAACACGCACACGGCAAGAGCCTTATACATTTTCATGACACGAGCTCTCGGACAACTGCCCACAGTCAACCACTGTCTTGAACCTGTCATAACCACTGTCTTAACCATTATCGTACTCATGGTGATCACGACACCCCATCAATAAACGGACAACTGCCCACAGTCAACCACTGTCTTGAACCTGTCATAACCACTGTCTTAACCATTATCGTACTCATGGTGATCACGATACCTCATCAATAAACGGACAACTGTCTAAAGCTGTCAGAACCAACTTTAGGAATTAACTGCTCAGAGCCCTGCTCTAGGATAGAAAACCAGTGTTTGCTAACTAGGCAATTCCTCCGATGACACCCTAAAGCACCAATCAGCGGATTTCTATCCACGTCATTTCTATCCACGTCACGCGTGATAACTGAGACAGCGATTACCACAGATCTACTGCTGTCTCAACTATACTAACCAGCAATCGGCCTACATACAGATAGGACAGGATGTGGCTCCTATTTCAACTTCTGACTTTTCACTCATAAGCTGACCGGTGATGAATTTACTTACAATCGATACTAAACTCGTTGTGAATAAAATCACTAAGTTGAGAGCTTCACCTCTTGTGGATTTTTTTTAAAAAATTATTATTATTGACATAAGTACATTTGATATTTTCTTGGCATGGGCAAATATGTGCCATCGCACACCCTCTTCTTTGTACTGTGCTAGGAGAAATGGTAACACACTCATAAATTAGTACATTGCTCATTTACACACACACACACACACACATTCATAATTAAAATAAATATTGAACTAGTAAACTACATAAATATGCGATAAGGTTAGTTGATTAAAAAACAAGTGGATATTAAGGGATTGAGTCGGAAACTACACATTATATTTTAAGTGTTTTACAATGTACAAACAGGATCGCATCCGAACAATTTGTACATAGAATGTTTTGAATCTCCTGACTAAGTTTAGGACGTAGGCAACGTGATGAAAGGCCGGTGTTTTTGTATTTTTTATAACAAAACTTTTTTGTTCAAAATAATCAAATTTTGCTCAAGAATAAACATAGAGCTTAATTTTCTTCACGTGATGATACCAATAGTTGTTGAATATTTATCATGAGCATAGCGTAATTAGATGGCAAACTTTTTAAATGAAGAGAAAAAGTTGTCATCAAATTCCAGGACACCCTTGATATATGTTCAAGAACTGTTGCTGTCACCATATAAGCATATTATACTCTGTGTTTCTACCGGAGAAATATTTGATTTATTTTGATCAAAATGTTTTGCTATAACAATTGTAAAAACACTGAACTTTTCTCGCGTCCCCTACATACCTACCTTAAATGAAGCTCTTTGTAGATCAACTTGTGATCGATTCCCTCAAACCCCGCTCAAACTTGGAAATAAGAGCACCTCAGCCCAGTTTGTAGTGCAAACAAAGCCTGCCACTTTCCACCAACAGATTCAAGCTTTCACACCTTTTAACGACATCGTAAACAAGCTAGGGCCTAACTAACGTTGACGAAGGTGGATCAACAGGAATAAAGTAATTGGAACATTGACGTACAAGCAAGCATCTTCAAACATGTTACAAAATAACAAAAGACGATCAAACAAACTATTGATTCTTTTTGAAATCTAGCATTTTATTCAATTACAACAGTTTCGGATTTTGTTTTGAACTGGATTAATTTATTCGCGCCTGTTTAGAGAACGGCTAAATAAATGTGCCTTGTATGTATTTCATATGTGTAAAGTGAGTTTACATGTGTATTTTTTAAAAGTAACATGTCTTACTACCCGTTCAGGCTATATCCATATGTACTAATTGCGTTAATATGATAGGAATTAATTTAGAAAGAATGTACCCACTTTTGCGTGGAGGGAGCCTGGAAAACCATTTAGTAAAAACCACCCTAAGTACACCCGACCTAGATTTGGACCCCAATCTCCCCATCTTTGCCAGTCCAGTCTACTGAGAGAACGACGTCTTAAACCATGTGGCCACTGAAGCGGGTCACATGTCTGATATTAAACCTTATATTCTTCAACCTTTAATTTTATATAAAACATTAACTTTAGTGGTTTTTGCGGTGAGTATTTTAATTCAAAACTGGTGATTATATGATATATGGCGTCAGGCTAACCTACTGATGAAAAAGAGGTTGAAGTTCAACCATATACAGGGTACATCAGATCACTTTATACAAGTGATTTAAACCAAGGTTTTATTGTACTCTTTCCGCAAAAATGGTGGTGCATTTATTCCAGCCATCCTCCTCATCTCCACCCAATATGCTAAACCGTTAAATAACCCTTTTGTTAAAACGTACGAACTAATAAAAATGTAGCTCCCGCTTCTAAGATCATTGTCCTTTGAACTATGTGATTATTAAAAGCATATCAGAGGTCGGACAAGGATATGTATGGTCTATATACGTATGTTAAATATTTAGGTAAAAATAAGCTCAATATACCCGATCGGGACCCGAGCCATGGCCTCCCTATCACCGGCAAGCCAAACAAGACGAGATTGACGCCTTAGCTCGTGTGCTGATCGATGCGGGTTAACAAAATACTCCACGTGACCTTGGCATAGTAAATATACAAAAATAAATTTCTTAAAGATATTTCAGTTACTTCAGTACTAGACGATTTAACGTTCTATAGAAACTAAGCTTTAATAAAAATAATTACAATAGTTTTAAAAACCTATCATGTATATCTGAATGTTTATTATTTTAATACCATATCCTTAAATTAGGCGCACAGTTGTATTATTTTTTGCTATGTTTGGGCTTGTGTGATATACTCACTGCAGAAGCTAGTAGATTTAAAATGATTTGGAATTTGGGACTGTCTTGTAACTCCTTAGCGTTAGAGGTCAAGATAAACTTTCAGAAAATGTCAATATTTATATGTTAAAATATTAATTTATTATATTAATGAGTTTTTGTTTATAGCTTTGATACAAAATACTTGGAAAATTAATGCTTTTTATAACGCACTATCTTTAAGGTGGGGTGCTAGTGAGCGCGAGTTTAGTGTGTTGTACGCAAAGCTGTTATTCCTAATAAATTCTTGATACAATAGTTATGAATGACAAATATGTGCAGTTATTTTCACGAAGATGCATAGATTAGAGATTATATTTATAGCTTGTACGTGGATATTCTCCTTTCGCTTTGTATTTACACAAGCATTGCAAAATTATCCGAAAATTTCAGTGGTTTATTAAAATTTCCCTGAATTTTCCCCAGTCACGTCAAATTCCCTGAGTTTTGCTGGTGCGTATCAACCCCGAACATATCACACTGTTGTGTATCAATGTCTACAGTCAACCGCACCCGCTTGCCGCTTACATAAGCTCAGTGATTTTCTGCCATTTAAAATTATATTGGATGTCTTGAATATTACTTACTTTTAATAGATACAGTCTTATTAATTCTTATTGGGCAAAATTATTTCTCACGACTTCATTTATAACAATCGGCTTGGGATGACAAGAATAATAACAAAATCTTTTCATATAGAAGTATTGTAGATAACAAAACGAGGCCGTAGGTCACAACGACAGATCTTTGTAATTTACAAGTTGATCGCATGTAGACCGAGACAGTGTAGGAGACATATTCAGAACACTTGCTAACAATACTCTCTTGTCCACGAAAGTAGCAGAGCTTTTTGTTTGCCTCTTGATAAAATGGTTTCGTCTCTGCTCGAGGGAGCTCCCAATGGAGTCTTATTTCCTTCTAAATCTGTTCTTCTTTCCGTGTCCAACATCATCTATTTCTTTCTTTTTTTTGTGGCAAAAGATTTCTTGTTGATACAAAGAGCTTTTTATCTCGTATTAAATGCGGGGAGAATTCGCGTGACCTAGTAGTTGATAAAGGATCATCCATAAACCACGTAATGCTATTTTCTTGTATTTTTATCTCTCTACCCCTATGTAACACCATGTAGACACTAGAGCTCACCCTCCCCTCTCAACAGCGCGACACCCATTTCGGTGTCTGCATAGTCCAAGGCTTCACTCTAGTAATACACTGGACTACCGAAGACAATGATTTCGGTGTTTGAATCCCAGTCAGATGTACTAAGGTTTTTTCTTTTAATAGTTTTCCTTATTCTCTACACGCAAATGCGGGAACAATTCCTTTAAATTCAATCTTCTTCATCCCTATCACATTAGAGTAGTTATTAGATTACATATTCGTACAACCTGAACGGTTAGTAAGACGTGGTGCTAAAATAATTCTACTACAATCTAGGCTGTCTCTTACTTCAATTCCAAGCAAGGACCTAAAATAGTATATTGTATTTACACCTAGTCTGTCCAGCACAGAGGCAATTTAGTTACGCTAGGATAGTAGGGCAGGGAGGGTAGAGTTTATAGATAATATATCAATATTTGCGTGGAGGGAGACTGGTAGACCATAGACCGATCTCCGCGTCACCAGCAAACTGACTAAGCACGTGTATCCCGAGTACCCACCAAGGCTGGTTAGAATAAGAGCATATGTTTATATTGGTTCATTACACTATTCATAACCTGGGAGTCCTGTTTACTGAAACACTGAACGTTTATATCGTTTACAGACAGTCACATGAAACAACAATAATCGATATAACTATTATAACCTCAACTAAAACATTTTTGTTGATGAATGAACTAGAAATTAATAGTTTGAAAGCTCTACTTCAACTCTTAAAAAAAAAAAGATACACCTTAGTCGTTCTTAATGCTCATGTGTTTGTTATTAGTTGGCGCTAAATTTTGCTGTCATATAAATATTTAGCGTCTGGACTACATCAATCGTAGCGCAGTAGTGGAAAGATTAGCCGTACTAATGTACCGTTGTCTAGAGAACGCCCGAATGTACTAATCGTACATCCTTTCTGTGGAGACTCTTTCTATGTCTCGATGAGATGAGGTGATAGTGATAGTGAGGGTGGACTAATTAACCAAACCCTGATGACCGTTTGGGGTGAATACTTTCAGGAAAAATATCCCAGGCACTAGCCATGAATCGAACCCTGAACCCCTAATCTCATAGCCAAGTGCACTAACAACTATACCATGGGGCTGGTTTATTGTAATAATAAGATCTTATAACATATACAATAAGTATTACATTTATTAATCTAGTTTTTTTTTTATTTTGTTTATAGCATATTAAGAATAACTAATGCCTTTACGATAAAAATAGAGCTTAAGTGATTATTTCCCATCCTTATCTCGTGACTGCTAAGCCGCGAGTCATGTGATTAATTAATCTCCTTAATGTTTGACTGCCAAAAAGCGAGTGTACACCTCCCTTCTCATGTTGAGACGTGCAGTTAATCGTTAACCCCACGATTCTCAAGGAAGGATCCACCAATGAGAAATTATCTCGCCTCAATTTATAACACAAAAACAATTGTGTCAAGGTTTCGCTTTCACTTAAAAAAAATCTAGCGTAACCCAGTGAAGGGGTCGAATCTTTTTGAAGGCCATTTATTTTTAAGTCGTTTGTATTTCCTACGCCAGGATAATAAACAACAACTAACAAACACATTGTTCTCCTGTCGAGCTGACCTGTTAGAATAAAATGAGGCAGAAATGTCTTATTCTCAGCTTCTATAAAATGTTTAAAGGTTAATAATAAATATGTTATGTTTCAAACTCCATACATTTCACAAAGTATTTTTATAAGCTCGATGTCCAATTTAAACTAATCACATGCTTTTTAAAGGATCATCTACTACCAGTCGCACCAGCTTGTCGTAAGGGAAGTCGTGAGAAGTAATGTTGACCAATAAGAATGAATAAGGATGTACCATTGTACCTACTGAAAGTAACTAATATTCAAGACTGTTAATGAATATAATTTTCAATGGCAGAAGATAATTGAGGTTACGTGTGCGTCGAGCGGTTGCATTTGATTTTAGAGCAACCCTAACATCAGCTATCGTGCTTTGAGCTGTTTAACATCTAGAAACAAACATTGCTATGATGGTAAACTAGCTTGTTATCAAACTTCGACCATCGTCGGTCATCCCGAAAATTGCGCTGTGATTGGTTCGGATTACTGGGAACCTCATTACTAATTCTTCTTTTCCTCATCAATGACGAACAAATGCCAAGCAAGTATAACGGCCTAGACCACCCAGCCACCAGTGCATCTAATAGCAATAGCAAACATATATTTAGTAATATTTTTGGTTGGTTGATAGGGATATTATCAATCTTTAGCTAGCCCCAGAAAATCTTCAAAATAATTTTCTTCAGCAATTCAGCATTTAAATGTCCATAGACGTCTCATGTCTCTTGTGACGTCATCGTTTAAGGTCGGGGATGTGCTTCCACAACTTTCGGAGTCTAAAGGAAGGTTTTGAATGAGGTCAAGAAAAGGTTGAACAAAGTCGATACTCGTGATTTATCGTCGCGTGGTGGGTGATGCGCCCTGGTGGAAGTTGTCTCGGTAATAGGGGATGGGGTGGTATTTCGCCTGCATTATGAAACACCGCCCCACCCGTTGTCTTATGATGGACAGCCAATTATTGCTTCAGAGAGCTAGGAATAGACACTCTCAAGGTTATTGCCTTTGGTAGTATAGCGGAGTTCAACGATCTCATTTTCCTCCACAGCTATTTTATTGGGTGTACCTACAGATTGTTAACGTGTGTGATCGTCTCGGGGGGGCTAAGGGAGTATTTGAAGGGTTGGACCTTCCTCCACAATGTATGTTTTTTTATCATCGAGTCTTATTACCCGTTTGGGCTATACGCTGATGTAATAGTTACGCCAATGGTTTTATGGATGAGGAAGGTTTCGTTTGTAGGAAGTTTACCCACATTTGCGTCGAGGGTGGGTGGAAAAAAGCATTTTGAAAAAAATCCCTCTGTACACCCTGCCAAGATTCAAATATCGATCTCCTCGTCATTGTCAGTTTAGTTTATTGTGAGAGTAGTGGCTTAGACCATGCGGCCTCCAAAGAGGGTCTTCACAATGTATTTAACCACTATCTTTCTATAGATAAACTCTGAGATATGTTAACCTAAAGTTGTGGCTGAGAGGTTAAGGGTGGAGACATTTCTTGTGCATGATGAACTGGGAATTATTTTACGCATATGATTTTAACTGTGGTTTTCCCATCCCTTCACCGCACTAATGCCAGTTGAATTTTCTCCAAATTATCCTTATATCCACTGGTGATAAGGTCGTTGATAGTCCTTGGGTTGAACGTACACATTGTACACACAAAACATGCTAAGGCATCGCATTTAAAAACTTGTCTCTTATCAGCGGTGCGTCTACTCTAGAGGAAATTCTTATTGGAAGTTCGATGGAGGGCTTCAAGGAGTAATTAGTGGCAAGAATACGAGTGGGTAGGAGGAGTTCCCTCTGATGATTGTGGGTGTGCTCTCAAGAAGTCCCCGATAAGACACACGTTACAAACAAACAACGCGGGGTTTCTAGGCCGTTCGAAAAACACGATCTAGAACACACGGCCTCCAATGATGTGCTTAGGACGAGTTCACTCTGATTAAAGTTTTTTAGAGGGAATTTTACCGCCATTTCAAATTGTTTTTTTTTTAGCACTGCGTCTTCCGGGTCAGATGCTTAATTACGCTGATGTGTTAGGGATGAGCTAGGTTAAACTTAGAGGAAGTGAAGGGAGAATGGAAAACAATTTAGGTAAAATAGCCTCAGTGGGCTACACTCACCCTGGGTTTGAACCCCGATATGCAGTCCAGTGTATCGCGATAATGATGCCTTAGACCAAACGGCTATCGAAGCGTTGTTAAGAAACTGTTCGTTTAACATACTCTTCTTATTATTATTATTATTAGCACCGCGTCTTACTACCCGTTCGGGTTATACGCAAACATACTCTTACTCCTCCTCATGACTAAGTGGACAGAGTGGTAAGTCTAGGTTACCTTGGTTTTGCTCTGGGTGATGGCGATTAATACATTTACTATTAAGTATTAGGATTCATCCCGCTATCAAATTAATAAATATATCTCTTGGAGCTAATACTACTGGATGTGTGTTGCTAATCACAGGACGTTCTGGTTGTCTGAATCTTCTAATCTAAATTAGCCGCAACAGTGAGAACGCAGACTAATGTGTCATTCTAGTTGATTCTGGTTTTACGCTGACCGGAGGCCTATGTTCGAATCGCGAATGGGGGAACTCAGTAGTTTCCCACTTTTCCTTCACATTAATACTAGAACATTTCCTCTAAATTCCACATCCCTCATCCCTATCCCATTAGTGTGAGTATGCGAATATTTGGTGCAGGTGTTCCAACGTGGAGTGCGGATAGAAAAACTCCCAAGTACGGTCGTTGATGGCAATGTAGAGACAATATAAAGTAGCGCCAGATGGGAGAAAGACATCTGATTGGCTGAGATTGTGACGTCACTCAGTTCAGAAGTCAGCGCTTAACATACACAAGGCTATATAGAAGAGAGTCCAAGGTGTTATAAATCAGGTCACATTTTGAAACTTTAAATAAGAGATAAACCTTTAAACTCCACACCAATGTCCAATTAACGTAATTAGTCTATTCATTAAAAGAAATAAGTATGTTTAGCTGTTTCAGTATTAAAATATAAATTCTGTGTACCGGGTGACGAAAGCGATGACATAATTATTAAATTATTTTCTTTGTATTCTCTTTAAATTGGTTGATGGTATGTTTGTGTGGAATGCGTAGTAAGTACCCCCAGGAACCGCCATGAGGACACACTGCGCATGCTCTCAGGGTTCAATGACCACCAACTGCACCAGAGGGAATTGAGGTGTGCAAATCACACCTGATTACTGGTAGGACATGGTAATTCTATCCAACCAGACACAGCTAACGGAGAGATGCAATGGTTCTCTTTTTGAAAGGAATAATGTAATATTCTACTTAGCCGTTTCAGCACTGTCGTGTCATTCTTAATATTTCTGGAAAGTATTTTAAACTTATAGCGAGTTAATAAACATAGATTACGCATGATTGTTCACCTATAAGTAAGTATATATGAAATGCAAATGGTTAAATTTAAAGAATATACCAAGAATTGAATGTATTAATAAAACATTTTAGTCTCTGTTCGTATGTTATATTTAAATGGCACGTGATAAACATTTTTTTATTTCCGCGTTTTACTATCCGTTCGGGTATGTACTAATTACACTAACGTGTATGAGGAAGGTTTAACTTAGAGGAAATGCACCCACATCTGCATAGAGGAAGAGTGGAAAACCATTTAGGAAACTCCCACCTGAGTGCACCCGACAGGTATCAAACCCCAATCTTCACGTCCACGGCAGTAGACTATAACACGAGAGAAGCGTGTTAGACCATGCGGCCAACGAAGCCGGTGATAAATAATATTATATTGACTAATGTTGTTGTTAGATATGAAAATAAATTTTAAACTAATGGTAAAATTGGGGATTATCTGCTGATTCAAGATAATTACCTACATTTGTAGAATGTACATAAACGAAAGGTTTCCAAGTTATTTATTGTACATGTGTATGTAACTGTCTGTTTCTAAACCATCGTGGTACTAAAGTTTGTCCATGCTCTCTAGGAAATGAACTTATTGAAGTAACCTTGGCTGTGGGCGTTCGTTACGCATGAACTGAACCTCTGAGAATGTTGGTTGTTTCGAATACCAATAGGGTTGAAGTTTCATAGTCCTCACGCAGGGTAAAAACAGGTGAATTAAGTATGGTTGAGAGTTCACTATAAATGCGGTTTTAGGTACCGATAACTTGTGATCTGAGACAGAAAAAAAAATATATATCAAGTTAAGTTTGGCACAAAAACACTGGTACCCAGCTTAATTTTCACACCGTGTTAAGGTTGTGAAAGTACCTAGTTGGGGTTCGAACCGTGATTGTGTTCAAACAGCATGGACAAGAGGAGAGTTAGTGTTTTTTTTTTATCACTACATCTTCCACTAATGACGCTAATTTGTAAGGGATGAGGGAGGTTGAATTTAGATGAGGGGTAACCAAATTTGTGTAAAGGAAGAGTAGAGATCCACTTAGGAAAAAAATACTCTAAGCACACACAGCCGGGATTCGAGCCCCGATATCCCAATCATTGACAGCCTAGTCTATTTCAAGAGGGACGCCTTATACCATGCGGCTACCAAAGCTCGCCTGATAAAAGTTTTGTTTATAACTTTAATGTGACGTTAGTTATAAGAAAGAAAGAAAGGGAAAATGCAATCATAATTAACTAGACACGTTTTTATTTTTGATAAGGTTCTTTATGACATTGTACTAATATTTTATAGGAAGAATCGCCACGTCTTACTAACCAACTATCAACAGAATTGAATTAATCGGCTAGGGTCAAAGAAAGTAGATTTATTTTAATGTTAGCGCATTTGCATGGAATGAGAATGTGAAACAATTCAGGGTGAAAAATTCAGTATACCTGGACGGGATTAGAATCCCAATCTCTACATCATCGGCAAACCAGACTAGCTGAGACTTGACACTTTTGTCTCCATGCCTGCTGATGGAGGGGAGGTATCAAGGAAATTGAATGGACTTACCGGTGACAAAGAAATGCCATCGAAATTGATATAAAGTATTACTTTAGAAAGAGTATACAAACAGCGTCCGTTAGTCCTCAGATATCTGAATAAGGGAAAGAGGGAAGGGGGAGGATACGTTACATATGATAGGGAATTACGTCAATATCCAGATTTTTATGATTAGATTAATAATGGGGAATAGTGACATAAATAAAGTTATCCTGATAGGATTGAAAAATATAGGTTGATGACAGAATTATCGTTAATATGTGGGAACTCATGTATAGGCCTGGCTACTTCATGGTCAGAACCTATAGTTATGACAGAATTTTCAACCTTTTTAAACTCACGGCACAATGACCAATGCGTTAAACTGTCAAGACACACCATCAGTTCACGGCACATTGACCAAGACGTTAAAATAGTCAAGACACACCTTCAATTTTTTTAAGGAGAAATGTTTACATTACAAAATAGCTAGTATTAAATTATGTTTAGTAGGTCAGTGGCTAAAATTCTAATAATTGTGTTATCTTTAAAAATAATGTTGATCATGGATTTAAAATTATGTATTTTTATTCAAGACATTTTATCTCGTTTTTTTTTTTTTAATCTTTCCTAAAACTACGGCAGCACATTTGCTGACCATTTGTAAAACGCTGCCACAGGCGAATGATTGGGTAAATGCTACTGGACAGAAAGTTAGATGAGGTATATTAACCCTCCGACTGCACACATGTCTCTTTGATACATGATCTGTACACTGGGGTCTGCTAAGCCCCAATTTGTTTATTAATTTTTATTTTTATTTTACTGTAAACTTTTCATTATTTCGAGGCAAATGTTTTTAATTTATATTTCTCAATGGGTCTGTGAAATGAAAAGGCAGGTCAAAAAAATATGTTTTCTTCCAAATAAAGTTGATAAACTTACATACTTTTAGATTAAACACACATAACATTAATTTTTAGTAAATAGTAAAATTATAAATTGGTTTTGTAACATTGCATTACAGTTATAAAAATATAATAAATGAGTGTTCAAAATTAACATAAGAAATACATTTTATATTTGGTAATTTTTTATACTCAGTTATACTGGGGTCCAGTGTACCCAAACACTATTTCCAAACGATATCACTTGACGAACTGGTGTTTAATGAGCTCAAAAATAGCTGACACCACGTTCGCAGTGATGCCAACATAGATTAACAGACTATAAATTATTGTAAGCATAGAGAAAAAGAACTAGAAATAATTTCAAATAACATGGGTTCTCCTGGACGCCAGTATATGGTTGGAGGGTTAAAAATATGAGTACAAATAATCTCTACTTTGTATTTTTACTAGCCTAATTCAATTATTGCGGTATAAAACTTGTCAATAAGGAATCTGTGGTGAAGAGTAAGTAAGCAATTCGAGAAGATTACACCAAATCGGTGAGACCAATAATAGCTAGTATGAATACTCAGCAACGCAAAAACTTGCACAAGAATGACCTACAGAGAATATAGGACGTGAAAAAGCCTGAAAAGAACGTAAAATGAAGAAAAGAGATAGCATGAGGGTAAAATGCAAATGACAGACTGGTGTTGAATGTCCCCTACATGATGATAAAGGGGCTAGGGTAGGAATCATCCCATGAACGGAGAAGTCATGAGGGAATATGATTACTCATATTCAGGGAGGTGAGGTGAGACGGAAAATTGGGACGTAAGGAGAACAGGTGGGAAAGGTGATGCGCGTGTGGGAGAGCTGCTGAGATGGAACTGAGAACGGGGGCCACAGGAGGGATTTTGGAATATTCTCACTCGCGAACTGAACTTCTTGTCTTGGAGGATTTGATGGATGTCAAATAGGTAGAGAGGTATCGGAAAGAGCTACTCGTATATGAGAAGTAAGAGAGTAGACTACTCGACCTAATTCTAAACTCAACTGAGTCTGATGAATTCTTATTTTACCTAATCTCCCAAGACATCCACAATTTTATAATATGAATACTTATTTCTGATAAATTATGTAGAGTATTTAAGCTTCATTGCTAGATTAAACTTTTATAATTAAATATAATTATTGGCGTCAAGACCATATCTAAACATTATTTGAGGATGGAGGACAGGGAAGGGTTTTTCCCCCCTTACCTGCACTAAGTTGCAGTGAAGTTCCCCTAAAGGAGATGTTTGATAGTATTTTTCTTTATCATTGAACCACTCTTGAAGAAGTTTAAGGTTTTTTCCCCAACGCAACTCACTACATGGTTGGGCTATACGTATGATATTAAGCCAATAAAATAAGAATAAGTAGGGTAGAATTTTTACAGGAACTGTACCCCCATTTTCATGGAGGAAAAGTGGGAAACCGTTTATTAAAAACCATCTAAGTACACTTTTGAACCCTGATCTCCCAGTATATTCCGAGAATGATGCCTTAGATCTTTCGACCCCCAACGTGGTTAAGTTATTTTAAGCCTGTGTAAGCCTTATACATTTCTAATACAAATCCTAATACGCATATTACAAAAATTCTGATTCAAAATGAGTCTGATAGCCATGATTCGAAATGATTCTAAATTGTAGATCTTTGATTTGCGGATGCTTAGTTATTTTAAAATAACCAGAATAGGGATTGTAAGTACTATGCAGTTTGTTAGACTACAATAAGCAACTAGTCTAAGCATTTAGAAGAAAGTTTTAGTGGGAAAGGGGGTATTACTGTGTATTCACACGTTCGCCGAAAAATTAGCGCAGAACAGAAAGATAGACATGTGATGAACTCAAAGCCAATCACAAACTTCACGCCGTATCAATGCGAGCTGTTCTTCTAAAGTTCAACACATCTCTAGCTCGTCAGCTTAGCCTGAGATATCCGGCACAGGAGAGCCAATCAAATCTCAAAACCAATTAGCTCAAAATGGTGCACATGTGCATTTGACAACGCATGCGCTCTACAGCAAGAAGAAAGCAGAGAGCTTCGTTGATTTTCGTGAGGAAATTTTAAATAAGCCTAGAAAGCGTATGTACCGGTGTATTGGATTTTGCCACGACATAGCATTATAATTTGAAAACATCAACGGTAGATTTATCTAAAATATAGGTTTATCCCATACAAACTATTCTTTTTAAAAAAAATCAGTTGTTTTAAGCTAGCGTTGCAACAGGGCCGGCTTAAGGGCCGTGTGAACCGGGCGTCTGACCGGGGTTCCAGTTCGAGGGGGCGCCAAACAGAGCTAAACCTAGCTTAACGTAATCTGGGGTGATATGAAAATAATCCCCAAACCTGATAATTCCAAACCTAGCATAACCTAAGCGTAATAGTGGAGTTGCTAAGCATAACAATCGTTCACTTTTTGATACTAACGGGAAATTTTACATATTAGACTACCTCTCTGGACCCATAGGAACAGCCCCGAGGCTATCAATTAACCTACTTTCCACATCCGGGTGATTTATCGTTATTCCCCCACTCACATCCGCCTCCCCCGAGGTTATTTTCCGTGAGCAGTGTATTGTGATGTCAACTAACCTACTCTCCACATATGGTTGATTTCCTCACCTACATCCATGTCATTTAACATACTTTCCACATCCGGTTAATATATCGTTATTCTCCCACCCACATACTGTGGTTGTGAGGACACCCGTCACAGTCCCGAGGTTATTTTCCGTGTGCAGTGGATTGTGATGTCCACATTCGGTTGATTTACCGTTATTCCCCCTCATACCTCTCCCCAGGAATAGATCCCGACCATAAATAATGTTGCATTGAATTTTCCCTGATGACTCATACTTGGCGCAAGTTTGGCAGTTCGACAATACAAGTCGAGACAGGAATAGATTGTGAGTGGTCATGCTTGGTGGTTCGACAAGTCGAGCCTCGTAAGGGACAAAAAAGTTTTGCGTGAATAAAACACGATATAACAATCATATATATATATATTATACATTAAATGTTTCACAGACATACATAATATTTATTAGACACTTTTACAGGAATGACGCATATATACATTTATACGTTTTCTACAGTGTCTCTTGATGTGTTAGTAAAATTGTCTTTATCTCACAATCCAACATATAATAGTCCAAACCGACGATTTGACGTGTTTAGTAGGTATCACTGATAAGATCCAGGTTTCTGATGTGAGTTTCCACCGTAGGCTGTTCGAGATCAATGACATCCACTGATTCTGTTATCTTGTCGCACACATCCACGACGAGTGTGTCGATAAAATCGTTGCAATAGCGTGCGACGGTGTCAACCACATATCCCGTCGGTCGACGGCGACGTCGATGAGATCCCACACATTACAAAGACGCGCCCAACTAGTTGCTAGATAGGCGACCCATTTGAATCCGGCGTCTTGTTTCTCGCTGATGACGACCATACGGTCACCGAACATGTGTCTCAGAAAGCTTTCATGATTAGTCAAACTAATCTTCTGAGGAGGCTGCGTGTTGCAGAAAAACTTTGATATTACTGAGTTGTACCTGCCCAGTTCTTGACACTCTGTACGGTTAAACACCGCACAGTTCCCTCCGCATTTCTCTAGCTGGACATTGGGCGTAAAGTTGTTCTTGACGTTCATGCCAACGATGACTCGCTTGGCGTTGACTTCTTCCAGCGGAATTAAAGTGTTGAAAATACCGGTGATAGCGAGTGGCTTCACCGGCTTTGCTTTGCGTGTGCAAACGTCTTGAGCTTCCATGATGTTTGTTCGCTTCAACGAATGTCGTGATTATAGCCGGCACGCCGTCGGGATTCCCCTTTTATAGGCGCACGCAGATTGGACGCAGCCTCTGGAGGGGCGACAGGACACCAGCGTCTTGAAAAATGTGTTGTAATATCTCACCACCTTAGCGTCATTGCCTGTATGATTGGTGGGTGAGAATAGGGCTAGGAAAGTTTTCATTGGAATGCTCTGGGCACGATAGAAAAGGTACATGGGACAGTAATGGTCGCAAACAGCTGATTCTATGCTTTGAAGTTGTATCGTGTTATGAGACATGCGGGAAGTGTTTCTGCGTATAAATGCCAGATGTGACGGGAGTTTTCAGGATATACCTGACATTCAAAGTGTTGAATCTGAGATTTATCCCTGGGATTTTTAAAAAGCACGATATAGTGCGCGTTTAAGGAAATTTCTCTTTGACCCTTGCCCTGGTGGAATGTATTTTGTGTAAGATACATGACGCTAATATTTTGATGATGGCATCCTTTGGTGAAAAGATCGACGACCACTTCATTGAATTCATGCATCAGGTCTTCCAGGACAATAAGCTGTGGAGAGTCATTACAGGTGTCATCCATTTCCAGCAAACCCTTACAAAAAATGACGCGGGGACTTGATGCGACTTGTTCGAATCCCGGTTGCCATAATACCAGGTGATTTTATTAAATTTAACGTCACACATTGTGTCCAAGTTACGGATAAAGTCAGCTACAAAATGCAACTTTCCACAGCCGGAAGGGCCGCTGATGATGGCCGAAAATGGATATTTCAATTTGTCCATAATGTTTGAGACTTAGCTTATAAGCTAAATGAACTTGTATTTATAGGATAGGAGGGAGTGGGACGTAGACGTTAAAACATAAACATAACAGATGAACTTATAGAATATCTACCATTTCACTGCATGTGATTCTTATTCAATTTTGGGAGGTGGGGTGTAGACGTTAAAACACAAACATAACAGTTTTTATAATACTTATTGACACAAATAAATGTTGCTCAAACAATGAAAAATATACATTGAATATTTATTTACACAGATAAAAGTTGCTTGCCACCATGAAAAGTATATTTGGAATATTTATTTAAAAAAAATGCTAGTTATAGAATATGTATTTACAAAATATATATTATACATACTTAAGAAAAAATAACCAATTTCATGAGGGTGTAGCAGAAATAGTGGCCTCGGTACTAAATAACAAGGAAAAATATCAAAGTCCAATTAAATATATATACACAGACAGATGGCTTAAATTTAAAATATGTACAATAAAATAAACAAAATTGACTAGAATTAAAATATATATATATATATACACAAACAATTAATTGACTAGGAATAATCAGGTAGGGGGAGGATTGTGTTGGCGGATAAAAAATATTAAAAAAGTATCCCGGGAGCATAAAATAAATCAATAAAAAAAATATGCGTGTTTTCATGGAGAAAAAAAATGAAAAAATCTAAAAATCTTCGAAAAAATGGTATGCTGGTGGTACTGTCTAGAGTGAAAGAAAATAAAAAAATAATTATTCAGCCCGTCTAAATAATCACCTTTTATTAGTGGCGAGAGCGTTTACAAGGACTCTGATGATATCCAAACGGCAACGTATTATAACTATCAATTATCTGTTGTTTGGTGTACACAGGCCAGTGGACTTTATCTTGTGAAACGTACATACAGTCGCAAGACCTTTTCTTACAATTTTGTGCGGTATCTGTATGTATCTTTCAACGGCTTGTTCGGTGCCAATCACATTCAAAGCGTCAAGATTAACGTCGTTCCGATTGCCATAGCTTATGGTGATCCCTCGAACCTTGCACACCATTTTTGTTTTGGCAGGATCGCCCCCAACACAAACTCGGTACGCGTAATTCTTGGGACTGTCAGATACAAAGGCGCTAATATAACTTCCCGGACCGTAGTCCTGAAGTTCGTCAGTGAGGTCACCCAAAAAGTCTCCGGCCGGTGGACTCCAATCGCCGGGTCGTTCCATGAATAGAACGACTTGTGGATGCCCTGATAGTTGGTGACAACGGCTACGTGTGGTAAATCGGGTCTTTGCCCAAACTTTCTCCATAGTGAATTTAAAGAGCTTAGCCAGTGTCAGGAGACCAAGGTTTTTACAAACAGAATCGAAATCGAATTTTACCCCTTCCTTTTCCTCCAAATTTTGAAAATAAGATAACTTCTAATCTTGTGAGGTACACCACTCTGGCCATTAGCTGGCTTCTTTTTTAATTAAAAAAAAAGTATCAATGTACTTATGAAACAATCTGACAGAACGTGTCTGACGGTCGCAAAAATATACATTGTACTCCCACACCTCGTGTACTGCTTCAACGGTGTAGCCTTTCCGGATCTCGTCAATCACCCAAATTCCTGTCATCCAGCGATCTTTTTTGTCGTTGTGCTGACACGCACCTTGGTTTTACTCCTCCCATATTTCCCGCACAATACGAACATTAACTTATCGTGCATCCGTGTAGGCAATATGGGCATGAATAAATCCCACGGAGGCGTCATGGTAACTTTTGCTATGCCTTCTACTCGATCTATAGACGGACAATTTGGTTCCAAGAGAATTTTGTAGTGGCCGATGCGATATTTTTTGTACTTGCAAACGTAAGGGTACAACGAACACACATCCAAGTACTTTATTTTATCTCCACAAGAAAGGCCTGCTTCGTGAAAGAGTTTGATATCATTTTTACGCCCACCAAAGAATGTGTCCCTGGGACAGAGGGGCTCCCTGCTATACACCTCGTGCCGAAGTACAAATTGTTTCAAGTCCTTGTCTGTGTGTTTCGTTGCATTGAAAGTACATTCCCACATCTCTACAACCGTGTATCCAGCATTCTTAAAGTCTTCTAAGAAGCCAAGGTCGCTTCAGAGCGCATTTCCATGGTCTCGTAGGGGCTGTTTTTGACAGGGATGGTCCTGTCAGGATAACAGAGAGGACACCCATGCCAATAAAAACCCCAGAAATGGAAGATGGGGGTGGTATTTCCAGCTTTAACCACGCCGTCTACACACCACCCTAATACATATTCTTCATCGCCTTTACTCGAATGAAGGATAGAAACACCCCGTTGATGGGCCTCCGAGCAGAGCCATTGCACAGCGACTTGTAACTGTTGGTCTGCACACCTGTAGCCACCGTTAAGGATTATACCGATGGTATTCTCCTTAAGATGACTTCGGTGGTAAACCAACATGGCTGCTCCAGCTATCGTACACGCCTCTCTGAAAGTATTCACCTTTGCTTTTTCCATGAGCATGTCTCTAAACTTGAGTCAGGCCTTCTGTAGAATCTCTACATATTTCGTGCAATACAGTTCCAACTTACGGTTAAAATCAAAGATATAATTTACTTTGATCAGCGCGTCTTACCACTTCTCAAAGTGCTCCTTTCCCTCAACCGACATCTCGCCGATGCCGTAGTCCTCCTTTGGCGGCGAGGGTACCCTATACCCCACGTTTTCTTTTTAATTGAAAAAATTGAGGAAATGTTCCTTGGCCAAAAACTCGTCCAAGCCGAATGTTTTTAGCATCTTGGACAATGAGATGGGGAGAAAGTTCAGAGAGTCAATAAAGTGGAGTGGGCCGTAACGCATGGACATGATTTACCCACCGTTCATTATAAGCTCTAGATTAAATTTCTATACCTACATCCTATATTTACATCATAGGCCTTTGCATTATGGCCTAGGAGGGTGATGTCCTTAAATTTTATTGCTTTAATTTGCTTGAAAAATCAAAAAATTTAAGTCATTGTTGCATCATCCTTGAATATGCGAGTCCTATCGTCCCCAAAATCGGTGAAATGATGGTCATTTAAATCTATATGAAGGCAGGCTTTGTAACACGTCTGCACGACACATAATTTAGGTTCGTGAAAGTATGTGTTGACCGCACTTTGAAGAATCATTTCTTGCCTGAATTAAAAATCAAAAAATACAAACATGAAATTGATATTTTCCAGTGACGGCTCTGATGGGGATTGCATCATATAACAAAAATGACCAAAAGGACTATGGATCTCGCATAGTCTACAAAAATTCTCATAAGTCCTGTGTGAATTATTTGACTTTTCCAAACTGAAAAATGGCCCGCAGACGTCGAAAACCTTTTTGACATCACAGACCGATATGTGACCTTTGCAAAAACCGGGACGTTTATGGTTATCAAAACATGTTTGGTTTGTGAACCGATAACCACAATATTTACAGGTAACAGATCGACCGTCGCTGCAAACCGATTTAGTGTAGCACTTTTTGCACGTGCTTTCGCATTTGTACTCTTTCTTTATGTTGAACGTCACACGGCACTCGCGGTAAAAGTACCCACACTTAAACGCAGCTGTCAAGGATGTTATGACATAAAAATGGTTTTGCTTACCGCCGTGAAAATATAAATCAAGGTATACCTTAAAGGAATGTTCGGTAGGCCCCTCATATAGGACATGCCTCACCCGAAGTTCCCGGAATACCATGATTTTGTATTCGGAGAGTTAAGTTTGAAATTGTTTCAGTTTGGTGAGCCCGCCCCCTTTCAATAAATTCACACGGGAATCACGACATATTTCCTCTGTTTTGAGTTTTTGAATAGGATGATCCATTTTGATTTGCTTAAAGGTGTGCACGTCCATGCATTCTGGCTCTTTTTTTAACGTCACATATAGCTTTGGCGACAACCAATGCATGGGAAAGGCAGATTGTGTCGCCATTTTGAATCGTAATAATTTATTTGTTATTATGGTTTAATGTGCTAGTGGGAGAGAGTTTATCACATTTATGACTACCCCTCCCACGAGGCCTTTTTAAGTGGTGTAACTTGATATACAAGGGTGATGAAGTGAGGAACGAAGAATTGCTTTGTAACACCCGTTCTACATTAATGAGCACAGCCTGTGCGTCAAACTGATTTGCCTGCCTAAATGAGACAAATACAAGTCTTGACGAGGAGTCTGTGTTGACTAATAATATGCCTACTTGATCCTCAGAGCTAACTCCATTGTCCTGGAGACCCCCTAGCAAAGCATTGATTTGCTCCTCGAGCCAGGATTGAGCGTCGAGATTGCTCTCTGGCGTCCCTAATTGTATGATCAATTCACACCCGACATAAAAAAACGTTTTAATTGCTTAATTGCCTTCTGGACGATTCTAAGAGGGAGGCCTTGGGGCAACGCTCCACCAACCTGGCTTACCGGGCCACAAATTCCCGGCTGTGGTGCTGAAGATGGTCCGGCCTTCACCAGAGGTTGATAAAGGACCGTGGACCCCGTCTGCCTCGCCGCAGCTTGGGTTTGAACACCGACTCTCTGGCTCGGAGGCGGTGCTACTGCAGTGGGGTGAAGGGCGGACTCGGCTGATGGAGGCTGTGGACCACTGTCTTCATTCATTTGAAATAAAAACACAAAAGCATAAACATTCGAAATATAATTGTTACAATCTATTTTTCTTTAAAATGATATTACAACATATATATATATAACTTTTAAATTTCAAACTAATTTTGGTATTAATATGATGTTACAATTGCTTTGAGTGATATCCATATTCGCAAATGTGTGTGTTCGTGTGTAATAAAATACACTTGAACTCTAGTACAACTACAAAATACAGTCCAGAGCAGTTAAACAAGGATTTTCATCCCCGTAGGGAATAGAACTCGGGACCCTTGGCTAGACCAACAAACAAATTACTAAATGCAAATATACAAGGTTCTATCTCTCTCTCTTTTCAGTTAATTTATCATTATGGAATGTTAAACCTAAATTTTCAGCCGTGCAGGGAATCGAACCCAGGACCCTTGGCTCGACAAACAAATTATCAGGCGCAAATTTATAAGGTTCTGTCTAGCTCTTTTCAGTAAATGTATCACTATGAAATATTAAACCTACATTTTCAGCCGTGCCGGGAATCGAACCCGGTATCCTTCGCAATATGTGTAATAAAATACACTTGAATCCTAGGACAACTGCAAAATACGGTCCAGGGTAGTTAATTTATCACTATAAAATGTTAAACCTACATTTTCAGCCGTGCCGGGAATCGAACCCGGTATCCTTCGCAATATGTGTAATAAAATACACTTGAATCCTAGGACAACTGCAAAATAAGGTCCAGGGTAGTTAATTTATCACTATGAAATGTTAAACCTACATTTTCAGTCATGCCGGGAATCAAACCTGAGACCCTTGGTACGGTAAACAAATATACGGTTCTGTCCCTCTCTATTGGCTCAAGCAAAAATATAATTTCTCCTGTTAATTATTATACCTGTATACTCAAAATACTAAATATAAATTATAAGCCATATTATTAATCGGGTCTAAACTGACTTCCAACGCCATCAGACCGATAAGCAAGTATATTTAACACAATCACACCAAACCAATATTTTTTAACCATGCCGGGAAACGAAACTAGGACCAATAGTTTAATATACATACATTCTAGCGAACGAGTTAAGGTGACGGTTGCATATTGATCCGGTACATTGCAAACGTGAATTTAATAAGTGGGTAAAGCGACAATTATAATTTTATTACAAAGTTGTTGGTATGCAGGCGAGACAACGGTTGTTTGGGGAGAAGAGAGGACCTGGATAATTTTTGCGTAATAAGCTGTCTATTTACAATCTACTGGCTATAGTATTGTTACTTGTAGTTGCAAACTTACACATTAGGCGGTCTATTGCATACAATTCAGCCCAAACATCGGGCACACCGTTGAAGGTGTTTCCGATCTCTGTGGCATGGTCCAGGGGGGTGGCGCTTGGTGGTGGGGTGAAGGCTGCGGCGCTGGATAAAGCACCAACCGCATCTATGCGATGAGTCGGTGCAATGTCCACCACCACATTGCCAGTGTCCAGGGGTGGCACCCGCACAAAGGTCGATGAATCTAATGTGGGCGTTACGTTCTCCCAGTAGTCTGAAATTAAAATAAATACATATTATTTACTATCGTGGAAAAAAAACCCACCGCCAATTCCCTAGAATCCATCGCACGACGTTAATTACTCATGAACCAGTCGTTTTCCGCTAAGCAAATTCCATTCTCGGTAAACAGCTCCAACTGGTCCGTGGTCCGTACTATTGGGCGCCACCGGTTGAATTACTACCACATAAACCGGGAGTTTGTCTTCTTCTTGACAGTCCATCAAAGAAGCAAATACCGCTGTACACCAAATACATAATAAGCTAAATAGCTACCATTAAAACGTATAAAACGCTTTAAAACATACCTGAATTCATCCAATTTTCCAGTGCGTTGAAACTCATCTCGATGATTTCTCTCTCAATTATGAATTGAAATGACCTAATGTAATGATTTCGAGGTCTATTTATAGTAGTTTCAAAGGGTGGGGGTGTGCTGGCTATAAAGGTGGTGGCTTCTTATTGGCCAATAATATTTAGCGCCGTATGAGTATACTTAATTTGTTTGGCAGAAAGAATTACTTATTTTCTCGTATTCTATTGGCTAATAATAATAATTTTAATTTAGTTTCGTTAATAAATTAGATGTAATGTACCGTTACTTTATCAATTGCGTCTTGATCAACGTTGCGTACTGTCACAGCGCAAGAACCACGACATATATTGAAGTTTGAATCCTTGCTGGGTGGAACATTAATATATAGACGTTTAGCCATAAAAGGTGTGTGTAACTCATCTAATTATGGCGGGGTTCGAATCCCCGCTGAGATGTACTGTCACTAAATGGTGTCCCTCTCTCTCACTCCACGTAAACGCTGGAGCATTTTTAGATTACTCGTGGTCCATGTTGGTAAGTATGATTCTGGTAAGAAGAGCAGTTTATGGTTAGATCACGGACTTACCGTATGAATATATTTAATTTGTTTGGTAGAGCAGTCAGATCATGATAGGAAGAGCAGATAGCTACTTTACCAGCGGTCAGTATCTATGAAATCTCTCTCGTAATCAGCAAAGATGACACTTTATTAGTCACAGTTCAATTTGTTCGATTAGTAAATTAAACTTACTGGGAATGCATTTTATAAAACTTGTTGTTTACCTGCATCGATGATAGCGTAGTTTAAGGCGTCACTATCGTGTTACCCGCCTCGGTGGCGTAGTTGGCTAACGCGCTTGTCGTGTTGAGCTCGACTGCTGAGGACGGGGAGATCGAGATTCGAATCTCGGTCGGGTGAACTGTTGTTTTCCTTCCTAAATGGTTTTCCACTCTCACTCCACGCAAATGCAGGTTCATTTCCTCTAATTCAAACCTTCCCAATTCCTAATCCATTAGAGTAATTAGTACTTAAAGCGTATAACCCGAACGGGTAGTAAGACGCGGTGCTAAATATTATTATTATATTATTATTTCTATCGTGTTTTGCTAGACTGCCTATGCCAGGGAGGTCACGATTTGATTCCCGTTCTGGCGTACTGAGATTGATTTTCTCATCCCCGGGCAAATGCTGGTACACATTCTAACTAGTCAAACAGTAAATGCGGGGGTACACTCAACCAATGGAAGGAGGTACGACCATTCTAACAGTCATTAGAGGTGTCAGCTCCGCGAACGATATTGTGGTTCGAGTCTATGTGGGCACACTGTTTAAATGTCAGGCTTTCTAATTCTGGAGGGGGGATGTTGGAATCAAATCCCTGCTGGGTAAACTGTTGTTGTAAACATTTTCCTAGTTAATATATAGACGTTTAGCCAGAAAGGGTGCGTGTAGCTAGCTCAGCTGGTTATGGTCGGGGTTTGAATCCCCATTTAGGTATACTGTCACTAAATGGTTTCCCTCTTCCTAGCTCTACGTAAACGTTAGCACATTTTCTACCTTACTCGTGGTGCATGTTGGTATGGTGGATACCTATACAACCAATTTTAGTAGATCTAGGACCGGTCCGTGTGTAATAACAACCAATAATTTTATTATCCTGTCCCAAAGGTCTCGGGTTCGTTCCCTGCTTGTAGGAAAATTATCTATAGACGTTTACCATGGGTTTTAATCTCCGTTGAGGTGTACTGTCAATAAATGGTTTCCCTCTTTCTCACTCTACGTAAACGCTGGAACAGAACTATAGTATGATTCTGGTGGGAAGAGTAGTTTATGGTTAAATCACGGATCCTTTACAGGTGGTCAGTATCTCACTGACTTGACGTATGCATATATTTAATTTGTTTGGTAGAGAGAACAAATACAAACTTATACTTTTGCGATCAACATTAACGTACAAACTTTCTGCTCCGTATCTATAAGATCACGGACTTGTCGTATGAATATATTTAAGTTGTTTTGGTAGAAGGAACAGTTTAGAAGTAATTGTGCTTTTCTGTCATAGCCCTGCTATAGGCCTCCTTTACCGTATTAATTGTTAATGAGACTCTTAGGCAAAGATCCCTGTCATTAGCAAGCAGACACGTATGTACTTGTTCAACGAGCCCTGGGTCATCGGGAAAAGTACCGTAAATGCAGAGGGTCTGTGCGTGGTCCCTCGTTATTAATTGAAAACATTATGCACTGTGGATTCCGAGGGTGAGGTTCAAACACTGGCTGTTTAGTTATGGTCCTGTCCAAGGTTTGAACCCCCGAATTGTTGGCACAATATTAACACCATGGTCGTATAACTAGGATGTTTCTCGACACGTCGCGGGATTGTCCCGGGTTTGAAACCCCCGAGCTTCAAAATACTTTGTTCCAGCCATTGAGAGTCCGGGGCTAAGCCCATGAACCCCGGGCACACATTAAAGTCTAATGGGGCTGGGGTCCTCTCATTGCACGGACACAAGTATGTGTGTTTGAACCCCGAATTGTCACCCACGTCAGTCCAATAGACACTGGGCACACATCATTGGGCTAAACCCATCAGCCCTGGCTCTCCACCCCCGGGGTCATGGGCTCGGGGGTGGAACCAATCTCAGGGGTTCGGGGGTCGATGTGGTATAACGTTAAATCAACCGTATGTGGAAAGTAGGTTAATTGATAGCCTCGGCGCTGTTCCGAGGGCTCCAGAGAGGTAGTTATTAGTATAATTTTGTGCTGAGTAAATTATAATTTAGTGCCACTCTCAAAAGGTTATTTTACAATTGCCATCCCTAAAAAATGGTGGCCTAAAACTTTTTTGTTGCAATTATAACATAAATCGTTTATATTGTTAAAGTGTATGTTAAACTTATAATAATAAAAAATAGAAGATTACATTTTCTAAAAAAAATAGGTTCTTATAGTCTTATTTGTAATCCTAACAGTTTTTGTACAATCACGAAGTGAAAGGTTTAGCGTATAGTTAACATTTGTGGAATTTACCCTTCAGATTATTTTCCTAACACGCCGAGGCTACGGTAGGTTTGGAGGTTGTGTTAAAATTTTGCCAGAGGTCAAACGCTATGGGAGCTGTGTTAACTGACAGCTAGCAAAAGATTTAAAGAATGATCTAAAGATAAACAAAATTAAAATCAGATTGTTTTTGTCAACGTTTTGACTGCCAAAAATGACAACAAATCAACATATCATGGTTTTGTAGGTCATATGGTTTGGCGAATGGCTTCATGAGAGTATATATGGTAGCTTTTGCTTGCTGTCAATTAACACCACTCCCATGAAGAATGGACTATATCATCCGCCGATTGCATAGGGGGGCACCACAAGGCAATCCCGCCCGGGCACGAAATCTACCTCGGAATGCCCCTGCGTTGTATTGAATCATGCTTCAACATACTGCGAGTAAATTGCTGCGCCACTCAAGCAGATTCTGTTCTCTATTTTTGGTGATCGTGTGAATCAAGTTTTAAGCCTTAAAACCCTCCCTCCCCCGTTTCGGTACTGCCCTGATCAACGTTATCTACTTTAATTTCATTGACCTGTTCCCACCATGGGTGGTAGCATTGTAAAGAGATCACGACCTCAGGTCTCTCGTGTTACAAAAGTGGTGCTATTTTTGGATGGTAAATGGCTGGAACGAATGGTGTCAACGACCTTTGATTTTCCATTCGAGTCGGATGGGGGGGTGACCCGATCAATGCGTGTTTTGTATGACACAGACAATGTCCCGGGACGTTAGGCGGATAGAGGAGGTCCGTATTAAGAGTTTAATCCAAGCTGATCCTATAATTTACTACAAGGGTGAGCCGAGGCAATATTTAGGTTCACAAAGTATCTATGAAAATAAAATAAAATTAAACATACCAAGAAACTTAATAATTTGCTTTTGGATTGTTATACCTTTAAGGTAGGAGTGCAGGGAATGAGAGAAAAGGTCAGGGTTCTTAGTTTTTATAGTAACACATTGTTTTTTGGTCTTAACAAATCAAATATTGCTTCTCTACAAATATATAATTTAACTTCTTTCACATGGTGATATCAACATTTGTTTAATATCTCTTCTGAACATAACGGCATCACATGATACATTTTTTTAATTGGAGAGAAAATTTTTTCATTAAATTCCAGAACAGTCTTGATAAATATTTAGCAACTGTTGATATTACCGTGCGAAGAAAGTTAAACTCTACGTTTGTATAGAAGCATATTTTATTTATTTTAACAAAAAATATGTTTTGCTATAAAAACTGCAAAAACACTTGCCCTTTTCTCACGTTCCCTGAACCCCTACCTTAAAAATTATGAGAGAGGAGGTGTAAAGCTTAAAAACTCCTCCCCCAAAAGTATTATTAATATAATACAATAATACGGGGTGATAAGAAACAAAGCAACATTTAAACGTACTGTATGTTTGTATTATACCTACGATGACCATAATTATTTTTAGAAAAAACAGGACATTAAAATAGCTCACATATACGAGTAGTATGATTTGAAGCCATGGTGTGCGATGGGCATGTATAACTTATGTACAGAGTAGATAGAATAAAAGTAATAGAGATAGAGAAATAAAAATAGTTTTAAGATAAAACCCTTTATTAAAATTCACTTTTGAATACTAGTTTAAGAGAGCGAGTTACATAAAGTCAAAATTATATACATCAAATATTAGATTGGCTTTTATTATTGTGTACATAGTATTTTTGTAAATAATATTAGTACCTAACACCTCTAAATAAATAACTTACAAAAATAAATATTTTGGGACTAATCACGTGTACAAACCCATTGGTAAATAAAACATAGGACTAAACTACCTAAAAAAATTCAATAAAGAAAAAGTGAATTTTAAAATAACAATTTAGGAACTACTTGTGCCAGCTTTTGCTTCATAATCATAACATTCATATTTATCTGAGCTATGAATTGCTTTTAGAGGCTTTTCTTTGGATTTCAGGTATCGGAAAATTTCCATACAGGTTTCGTCAAAATTGGTGTAGACATGCATCACAGCCTTTAATGTTCCAATTCTCCTTTGGGTTTTTTCACTCCCCCAGTAGTTATTTATTATTGAAAAAAGTCTCTCAACTGAATAACTCGTGGCAGGCAGGTAAAGTATAAACTCACATAGTAACTGCAGGTTTTTAAGTGGTTGAAGCTTGTTGTTCATAAAAGTAAACACTTCCAACCACATGGTTTGAATAGGAACTTTACTATCATTCCAATCAGGAATTTTGTCCCCAGCTAGAAAGTTTGTTAACGCTGTAATTTCATCAAAAAGACCATCTTCATCTACAGTAGTGCCAATGGTATCTTTGAAAGATTCATACGAAGCCAGCACCTCCCACGTAACTTGCTCATGTAATTTGACCCATTCAAAAAGTTTTAACTGTTGCAGATTAGCAGTCCATTTTTCCAAGTATGCAATGCAACCCGAGTAGAAAGCCTTAGCTTCTGTAGAAAAATCACTTCTGTAATTCACCTTGCTGACTTTAAATGCTGCTAACACAGCTTCTTACTTTCACTGGCAATAATACAGAATTTTCCCTGCTTTTCAATTTCTCAATCAGCTCAAAATATTCTAGTGCGGCATCAGTCTGCAGAAAGACCAACACACTTTTCCACTAAATTGAATGAAAACAAGGTAGAGTAAACGTAGCTATATAACTGCTCAGATGTTTCTCCAGGAAGGTCTTTCAGTTCCAGAAGTTTGGCTTTTACTCCCTGGGTACAGTCAAAGTATTGTACAATCAATGGCACTATCGTAATGTTATGGTGATTGGAAGAATCAATCATAACGCTGAAATAATGTGCCGTTCCTAAATCAATATTCAATCTCTCCTGGGCCTCCTTCGCTAAAACGTTTTTTTACAATTGCTTCCGTTTTAGTGCGGGCTGAGGAGAACTTCGGTTCAAACATACCTGCTACCAGCTTAGACTACAGTCAAGGGAACGAAAATTCTGCATATGTTTAATTATATGATATGCAAAAGTACCCTCTTTGGTAGCCGAAAGAAAATTTTCAGAAGTTAATACGTTTTTTTTTAAAGATCCTGCTTACTGTATTACTTGATGTGGCTGCATTTACTGCTAGTGAGTGTTTTCGTTGATTCAAATGCCTCTCAATGCTTATGCGACCACTATTGCTTAGGTCAACTTCACCTCTACACAGCTCACAAATAACAATGTGAGGGTTATCATTGTTTTTTAGTTTGATGAAAGGGTATTCTGTTTGTAAATTTGTGGCTACCCCATCTCACAACACTTTGGTATACTAGCTTTTATTATTATTTAAAAACTAATATAACAACCACAACACACACTCACAGACTTGGCGAGACAGCTGAGGGCAAAGAAAACCAATGACGCCCGAAAAAAGGGTATGGGTAAGACATGAAAAACGGTAAGCTAGGTGGTATTATCACACAGAGCTAATAAAGAAGTTCTAATCTTGTTCGAGAGAGCGCAGCACATGTGTTGAGTGTTTGCCAACTGCTCAAGGATGATGTTCCTTGCGCTAGCGCTGTTCAATTCAAAATATTATTTTCTCTTACTTCAAAACGAAGTATTTTTGGAAGTACTTGGTTTTAAAAAACAGTACCTTTTGCTGTACTATCGCATGGTCTGTAGGACAGCAGGACATCACCCCAAAAAACAGTACTGTACTGCAAAAAACAGTACGTATGGTCACCGTAATTATACCTCAATGCCAAGGATTGACGGAGTTTATTAAAATTCATAAAATCTACAGCCACAACACTTTCTAAATTTCTTCAATACTTTGATGATGATGATGATGATAATGATTATTATTATTATTATTATCCGCCTTAAGGTGGAATGGAAGGGGACGCAAGGAAAAGCCAGTGTTTTTGCAATTTTTATAGCAAAACCTTTTTTTGGCTAAAATAAATAAAATATTGTTACAGTACAAACACAGAGCTTAATTTTTTTTCACACAGTGATATCAACAGTTCCTGAATATCCATCGTCAGCATAGCGACATTAGATGAGAAACTTTTTAAATGAAGACAAAAAGTTGTCATTAAATTCCAGGACACCTTTTACAGTAATTCAGGAAATTTTTAAGTCATCATGTAGCCAAAAAATGTTTTGCCATAAAAATTGCAAAAGCACTGGCTTTTTCTCGCATCACTTTCCATTCACCTCAAGGAAATATTTTAAAATGGGTCGAATAAAATAGTAAGCACCTTCGGTAGGAATTCCATTTCACTAGGGGGAAAAAACACATATACTATACAATATGAATCAGATAACTGGTATTTATTAGGTAAGCTAGGAATGGGAAAATCACTAATTATAGTCACCCCTTATTCCTACCCCTCCACTCACACCTCGTTAGGAGTGAAAGGGAGGGCAATGACTCCATACTACTTAGCCCCTACCACCTTTCCGGCGCCAATTGGTGAAAACATAACCTGTTTAGAACGAGGGGGTTTATGAGTGAGATATAGCCTACACTCAAAAATTATCGATTTTATTATCAAGTACAAATTAGTTTTAGATCCTAAAGCACCATCTTTTTATGTTACAAAAAGGGATTGTTTTGAAGAAGCATTAGGTAGACCTACAATGAATTCATAGCCAGTTAAATATCATATTGGGAAACTAGATCACGTGAGGCTGCTTATTTTAAATATTAGGTCTAATAACTTTAATGAACTTACTGAATTAACTGTAAATAATGTTTTGAACCGCATTGATGGGCACGTGGACTAAATGCTAGGCTCACCTTGTCAGGCTTACTAGTGGCGAGATCAGGATTTTAATCCCGGGCAAGTGTAGCTAAAGTGTTTTTATCTAAATGTTTCCCCACTCTACCTCGGCGAAAATGGTGGCTGGTACACTTCCTCTGAATTTCAAATTACTCGTTATCACCGTGTAAGCGTTGTTCAAATTATACTACTATAAAGCCCTATGGCTGACTCACTCACTGATATTAATGTGTACCCACTTCCAGATGAGCTAGAAACATGAAATTTGGCAAATTTATAGCTTCTAGCTTGTAACCGACGAGAAAATTCCAAAAAGTTAAAAAATGTAATTTTTAAACTCCCAAAAAATTCAAAAGTTGGAGCAACCTTAAAGTCTGTGCGGACCTTTCTTTGTAAGTCTCTTGTGGCTAAACGGTAAGACCTATAAAAAAAACGGCTCTGGAATTACATTAGTTTACATCCACGTGCAAAGAAAACTCACTGGGGGCTGAGGAGTGGAGCCCCCAACGAGCAAAGCGAGTGTGTATTATGCAGCCTTAACGGATAGTAAGCAAAGGTGGAAAAGTCTCATACTAAAAATATTCCTTAATAAAACACATATTATGTTATAAATACATGTGTAGAGCTTAATACACAAAATATAGTCAGCCACCCGGATAGGTGACCAAGTAGTCCAAGGCATTAGATCTGCACTGCTGCCACTGACAGAAAGGTTTTGGCTCCATACAAGTGCACTCGTGTGTGGGCTTACACACGTGATGTTCATTGTGGTTTTCCAATCCTCTCCCCCCACGACAAAGCTAATGTGGCTGCAATTCTTCAAAGCTTCACTCTTCATACTTACCATTTGGAGAAGGTAGTTAATAGCTCTTGTTTTAAACGGTAAAATAAAAAAGTTTGTCACAACAAAGAAAAGTTCCCCGCTAAATATCCACCTATGTGTGGGTCTGTCCAGAAAGTTATTTTGATGTGTTGACGTGTCATACGTGGTTGTTATCGTTCATTCCTCCCTTGTGGTGGGAGTTCATCTCCCTGACAGCCAAACCCCTACTAAACACCCTCTGAGAGTTTCCAGCCACCTGCTCCAGTGTTATGAGCGCCTGCTTCCGTGTGACCCTGCCTGACCCCTGGTTTTACCGCCACACGCACACCGGCGCTTCACGCCGCGGCGCAAGTCCTCCCCCACCCCTCTACGGAGCAGTGGAATAATATATATCTTACCCTAGTTCCGCAGCCGCTTACCGGTCTCCTTCATACACACACACACACGCACACACGCACGCACGCACACACACACACACACACACACACACACACCCTCTGTCCATTAGTTTGACTCGTGATGTTTACTGTGTGAGCTTTAATCATTG
The DNA here is from genome assembly GCA_901482245.1 of Timema douglasi. Lineage (NCBI taxonomy): Eukaryota > Metazoa > Arthropoda > Insecta > Phasmatodea > Timematidae > Timema > Timema douglasi. Next base: position 44,545 of record CABEEJ010004327.1, read on the forward strand.
ACTTCCTAAAAACAGATTTTAACTTCATTTAACGGTGGTAGTGTAGGAGACGTGAGTTAAGGGAAGTGTTTTGGTGGATTTTATAACAACACTTTTTTTTTGCAAAAATTTAATTTAGAACGCTGGCTTCAAAGAGTACGACAGTTTCCTGATTATAAATGCACTAATACAAGGGATCTTCAAGTCCCCCCAGAGGAGGGGAGGGGGGGGGGGAATGGGCTAGTTTGCTCAGAGCCCCCGAACAGGGGAGGGCCTCAGTCACCCAAACAACTTTTAATTTACAAAATTTAATAGCATGTGTTTTTACTATTTTGTCTGTTTTTTAAGGTAGTTTAAGTAGAATAAAAGGTTGTTACAGTATTGATTATTAAAAATGATTTTTTTCCTAATCCTGCGTGTTTGCATTTATAAAAAATATTACATCATTATCGTTAATGGCACACCTGATGCATCACATATCTAGCAGTTAGCTTTTGTTCTCAGATATATAACGAAATAGAAAATGGGTGGTTTATGAAAGATTCATAAAGCTGATAGACTATGACAAGAAAGGAGCATAAATATCAGAACAGATCGAGAAAGTCTTAGAAGACTGTAACTTAGAGCTAGCACTGTGAAGAGGACAAGGTTGCGATAACACCTCTAACATGTCAGGTAAATTTCAAGGTGTAAAAGCAAGAATATTTGAAAAGAGTCCTCAAGATTTTTTTTCACCATGCAGTGTGTACACGTTAAATCTTTGTAGTGCACATGCTATGGAAACCAGTTTAGAGGTGAAAACCTATTTTGGCAATATTCAGAAACTCCACAGTGTATTTTCTGAGAGAGGAAAAATCCTACAAAATTCTACAAAATACTGCAAAATTCTACAAAATTCTACAAAATTCTACAAAATTCTACAAAATACTGCAACTCTATATTGAAAACTAGATGGAAGGCAAGAGTAGACGCTGTTGGTCCTCTGACGACACATAGCAAAGTGTTCTAGATCCTTTGATTAGGATTGAGGAGGAGCTTAACAAGCCGCCGGAGAGTCAAGCATAGGTATCGGGTCTAATTGAGTGCCTGCAATCGTTTGAATTCATGCTTCTCACTACAATATGGCGCAAAGTCTTGCAGTGCATTGATGATAGGAACAAAGTCCTTAAAAGTTCTAAACTAACAATGGAAGAAGGAACACAAAGTATGAAAAGCTTAGTGAATGAGATTCAAGTTTTGAAAGAATCCTGGCCAAGTTTGCTTACATAATCAAAATTGGTCGCTTAGAACTTCTGAATCAAACCAAAGTTGAATATCTCAAGAATTCGTAAGAAATTAAAATGCCATGAAGAGAGGGGAGATGTTGAATACAAGTGTGACTCTCCAGAAACTAGATTCAAAGTGCAGGTTTTCATTCCTACATTACATCTGCTCTTGTATGGATTACATAAACTGGATGATAGAATGGTAGAATTGTCAGTATTATTCTAGCCTCTTTTGAGCCCAACAGATGATGTGGACACCTCGCCCATAGCCATTCATGCTTTAGCTTTGAAGGCAGCATATCCTCAGGACCGTCAAAAAGAAGATATCATAGAATAAATTTGGCTCTTTTAAAAAATACAGACGGGATCTAAATTGTGTGTTGGTGGAAATGTGATCTCTTCCCTTAAATTAATTAATTGTTTGTTTAAAAAGGGTCTAGAAACAGTTTTTCCACATATTTTCTTTTATTTAAGACTCCTAACAGTATTGCCTATGTCAGTAACATCGGGGGAGCGTGCTTTTAGTACGTTAGCTTTGATTAAAACCCGTTTGCGTTCAGCCATCGGTGTGAATAGACTAAACCATTTGCTAAGTTATGCTAATATTTTATGTATAGGATGGTTAATTTAAGAGGAAGTGTAGTTAATTTAAGAGGAAGTAAACCCAAATTTACATGGAAAAAAGAGTGGAAAACAATTTATGAGAAACTACCCTCAGTACACCCATGTGAGATTCAAACCCTGAACTCATCATTGGCAGTCTAGTCCACTGTGAGTGAAGTTGCCGCAGGCCCCCTGAGATATCTGGGCAGCAGTGGGTATCTTAATCATTTAATCAAAGAGGGTAGTGATTGTGAACTTATTGAAGAAGAAATAAACATACACTACCTGATGAAACGAAGGAAAATACATATTGTTCAAAAACTTATCATTAAAATTATCAAAAGTAGAACTCAAAGACATTTATATTTGAGAAATTCATAACACAAAAACAGAATTTCGTAAATTCAAACATTTTTATTGGTATTATCTCTAGAAAAAAAGATTTGTTTAATTAATTTAATTCTGGTGATAAACTATACCTAGAATGACCATACATATTGTTTTCTGCAGGCCAGAACTGTTTTTCGGGGTGATGTCCTGTTGTTCCATAGGACAGGTGGTATTTCACCCATAGTTACTGGTTTCAACCAAGTACTGTACTTCCAAAAGTACTTATTTTCGTAGTTAGAGAGAGTAAAATTTCAAATTGAACAAGGCTGGAGGAAGGAACCTCCCTCTTAAGTTTTATTTTTTCACCAAGTTGTATTTACCCAAAGTTACGTCTACTTGCAATAAAGATTACTACTACCTAATATGTGATGTGTATAAACTGCCATGGGAGTGGTCGGAAAATAGACCTTTCAGAACGACTTCTTATCAAAATACGTATATACCTACGTCATTTTTGTCATATGCAGAAGAGAATATACCCCCCTCCCACAAGTCCTCCTTTTCCAAAATATTTTCAAATAAATTCTATTTATATTTAATCTGCCTCGGGAGATAGAATATTAACATTTTAAATTAATTATTATGTACGGTACACATAATCAACAGCTAGATGTTTATAATTTATAATTCTTTGTTGAAATTAGATTTCATTTGCCACACCCTTCCCACCGAAAAAAAAATCCGGATATGTCACTGGTTATATACGTCACTGGTGACATACGTCTCTCAAAGATAAAATATTTTCTTTATATCATTTACTATTAATTTTGTTCCTAAAGTTGATTTGATTTTAATGTTATGTATTATTATAGCTTTTGTAGAAAAAATATTAATGTGAAGTGATTAGCATTAACCATATAAATTTATTTACACTCAATAATTAAGTAAAAATAATAATTAATTTATGTGTATGCATGAGCAGGATTTTTCTTGTTATTGATAGTTTGATTTATTAGCTGTCCCGCTTTAAAAAAAATCACTCTAACTAAAGTAGGATTATGGTAGGAAGTATTGTCTATATCTATTTGCCAGTAAAATAAGTTACTTTAACTAATTTAATATAGCTACGCGTCAAGTTATGGAATCTTCATCTGTCTCTTTTGATATATAGTTTCAACACCTATAAAATAACACACTTAAAAAGAGTAAAATAGTATTATGTAGAAAGTTAACGCTTGTACAGTTAATTGGACTGAACATGAGTAGCAAAGCTTGGGAGATTGACATGATCTATGTGTCACAGATATTCTAGAACGTAATTTGGAAAAATTACATTTAAACATGGGAATTCTAACCGGGACACTTTGGCTTCGGGTGCTAATGCCCTTTCACCGAGCTGTCCAGGATTTTTCCAGTGCTCATGGTCATTCTTCATTCATAGTTTAAGGCAGAATTTTTGATAACCGTGTTGAAATCATTGCTTACTATGAGCTATCATTGATACAACGGCCGCCGATGATTCAGTAGTGTTGTACCACCGCTTCTTCTATCTAATAGAAGAAGTGGCGAGTACAGTTACAAATATGCATAAAAAAGGATGGTAATGATGACACATAAGAGAGAGATACAAGTTTAACTAATATGTTTATTTAAATTCAAATAGGTCGAAAGCATTACAAATGGTTTGACGAGAAAATATCCCAAACATTCAATTGTTTATTGATGGAAATTATATCGGTTAATTTATACATTGCTGTTCCAATTGAGAGAGTTAGGTGTGACGTACCTAGGTTTGACCTGCAACCATGACAAGTATAGTTGTGTATTTATCAGAAAAGGGTGTGTCTCGTTAAAGTAGAACAAACACACACTCTAAAACGATGGCGCGTCTGCCTCAACACAACGGCAATTTAAATTGGAAGCAATTATTATTGGTTTAAAATTAAGCAACCATACATAACACCACTCCAGCCTTGTGGCTAGTAAACTTTAACCTAATAAGCATATAAAAGAATAATAGTTAACAATACCTAATTCTAGAAAGTCCTAGTTTAAAGAGTTACAACGTTGGTAGTTAAATGAGCTAGCTAGCATGAGTTAGCTCCATATTGAGTTACAAGATACAAAGGTCAAGTTTTTAGAACAGGAACAATAAGTTTACAGATAGCTAATGGCGAGCCACCAGGAATATAGGCTGTAAATATACTATGGCTGGTCTATTTCTCATTAGTACAGCCTGGTCATTCAATAGCATATTTAAATATCAACACAAGTCTGGACACAGACTATAACAACTGCAAAAAATTAAACATTAACTAATTCAAGAGGCGCCTAAAGGGGGCCGGACCAAATAAACAACACCACATGGGCCCCTACTTTGTGCTAGTGGCGTACCCACGAGTTGATCATCGTACCAAGGTACAACAATAGAAAGAACAGAGACTGGTATCAGTCAAGGACCCAACTAGGTCATGGAACAAAGCTATAGATAACCTGATTTCCATCATTTTTCAATCTAAAGGGTTAGACTAGCCGTAACATGGCCATACAGTATAGAGCGTCTGAAAATTGGCCCGATATTTCAGACTATGTCTTAAGGTCATAGAGAAACAGCTCAGAAACTGACGTTCACAACTATGTCTTATGGATATAGTAAAAACAGATCACGAAGACTCTATCAATTATTACTAGATCCAAATTCTCAGAATGACAGACTTTACTTCATCTGCAGCGAGGAGGTGAGACCGACGCGTCAAACATCGTGATCACCGCTTGTTAATCCACTGGTCCTTGGTAACTTCTAGGATGTTCCTCCGATGAATCGTTACCTTAGAATACAATATGTGATACGAGGGGAGAGCACGGGCGGTTTTATACCAGAGGCTCTGACGTATTAGGAAAGGGAACTCCACAACGTCAACGGCAACTAGCACTTGGGGACGGCCGCTGATGACAACATTGGGGAGTGGACCGTCATTGCAGTTAAGTCTGGTAAGCGTTCTAGGTGTCCGTGTTTTGAACTTCCTCCGGGAAGTGTATTAAATTAAGCTGGAGCAAACTTTCCTCAAGTTTGGGCGTTTCCAGCAACACGATTTCACAATGAGTTTATATCTGCCGCACATTATTAGACTTTATTAGCTCTTGGATTTATAGTGGTAGCCATATATGAGGTATTTTGAGTGTACGGGCTAGCGGGTAAATAGCACGTTACAGTGTTAATGCAATGACAACTGTACATGAAAGCGAATATGTAATTTTTCAAACTTGTGAAAATACTATCAATTTCATCTAAAAAAAAGTTTGAAATTTCTGAAAGGTTATTCTAACCATAATCCTAATATATAGGTATATATAATCTGTATCTACATAAACAGGATGTACGGAAAATGCCGTACAATAACCATAGGCCGTTATAAAAAGAATTAAGACATACTGTGAAATTTAGATAGGAACTGATCGTCTATCTAATAGATTTCACTCTAAGTAAAATGCGGCAAGTAACGTAATGTAGCTTTAGTCCATCCCTAAAGCTTAAGTATTACTGTAAATACCCTGATAGGAGCCAATATTCCTTGTTAAACCGCTTTTGTGTTGTTAACAATAATTATTTAAGTGACACGAAGGCATCGGGCATCTGGTGGTCCATGGACCACATTGTAGGAACCAGTACCGCAAGAGATAAGCAAGTACATGACCAACAACCAATGAAAGCGCTTACGTAACTGGTGTATCAAATCTCACACGACTGGTAGTATTATATTGTCTGTGATTGTGGTGTGCCGGTTCATTTAAAAAGCATTGTGATGGGTAATTATGGTTAAGCAGAGTACTGCGTCCCTCATCTTATCCTGGGTAAGACTGGTAATCGTTCCTACGTCGCCGAAAGACTACAAGGTTAGATAGATTGCACGCTTTCATCCTGGAATGCTGTTTTTGAATGGTATTTTCCATACACCCTGTATTTATACAGACAGACACACACATTGTTTCAATTCATATGTAAATATGTAAAGGAGATGCTTAAAGTTTTCATGAGCACGTCCCGACAAGCAGCACTGTTTTCCAATGCAACACTTTTTAAATGATGAGTTCCGAGTGCTGCTTCTTTGCTTTTCGGATCAGTTTTGGTGAAATAATCTGTTATCCCTCGATATGATCATCCCTCACGTACACATTACAATACCAACTCTACTTTTATTCTCTCTCTTGAATACCCTTTTCAAGCCTCTAGGGCTTTATCTTTAACTCAAAGAGAAAATTTAGTTAATTTCCCTATATTTTCAGACATTACGGCCATTATGTATAACTAGCAGTGATTTTAGTAAATTGAGTTATGGAGTCGAACTGTTATTACTTTACAGCCAAGAGAATACTCTGTGACCAGCGTCGTGGTCAGTTGTGGTTTGAATGTGGGTCAAGTGCACTATGGGGTGGTTTACCATCCTTTCCCCCCACTAATACGGACGTATTTACACTATGTTACAACCCCCATCAATAGTCCCGCTGTCCTACACCTTATCTCATGTCATCCTAATGAGTTAAGGGTCATAGGTTCTATGCCCGGCATGGCTGAAAAAGGCATAATAACCAATTAGGAAAATACGGGTTTCTCCGCCCACAGTGATAAGTATACATTTTAGTTAGTTTACAAATCACGTGCTGATCTCATTTTTAATTATTTGTTCAATGTATTTTACGTGAACTTTCTGAACCGACTGATTATAACAGCACATGACTAGGCCTATAAATTAAGTTAACTTACATTTAGAGCAGTCAATATCCAGCCCCCGGTGGTAAATTCATCACTGGTCAGACACTTTACCGACTGAGCTAGGGTGTCAGAAGTGTTTTTTTAAGCGTATGTCATTGCTGATCGGGAGAAACATAGCTATCAGTTCGGTTCCCTGTATTTAGACTATTAACCGCTCTGGTGCCGGAGAATGTTGCCCGGGGTACACCTATAGAGCTTGTCTACACGTCGGACCCACAATGAGATCAAATGATGGTAGTGAATATGAAAATGTGAGCCAGTGGAAGTCTTAAACCTAACTTAAGCCTAATTTATCAACCAATGGTGACCGTTAGGATAATTCCCCTTAAGATAAAGATACACAATGTAACAACCGGGAATCGAACACGGGGCCCCTCTGTTCGTACGTGGTCAGGTGCACTAACCACTACACCACGGGGCTGGGTTGACATGTGATATCACCAGACATATCAGAAAGTGCACGTAAAAAAAAAGTCCCATCGCTAAAAGTAACAATCTAAGATAAATGACTATCATTAGCACCGCGTCTTACTACCCGTTCGGTTTATACACACTTACGCTAATGTGTAATGGTAGGGTGATTGTGAGATGAAATGGTGGACCTACAGTTTAACGTGGAATCCGAACCACGGTGGGAGCCTGGCATTCCACACATTCACAAGTTTCGATGAATACACATCTTGTCAGAGGTGAAGAAAGGGTTTGGCAGTCAGATAAATCTGTGCCAGAAACGAGGATTGAACCCCAAACACCCAGCACAGAAGTCCGACACCTTACCTCTAGACCAACAGATCCCCTAAAATTCTCTATAATACGCCATGCCCCAGTTACTTTTTACAATTAGGTTGACATATGAGACCAAAAGTGATCTTTAGCACCATCTAATCTATTTCCCCCTAGGATTTTGTTGCTATGTGAATGCAAATTTTCAAAATTTATCAACTGATTTGCTATTTTTGCCACCGAATTTCATTACCCATGTGTGTTAAATGTATCAATCTTCTTTTTTTTAGCAACGTGCACCGCGTCTTACTAACCATTCGGGCTATACGCCTAAGTACTCTACTCTAATGTCTTTAAGGATGAGAAAGGTTATATTTATGAGAAGTTTACTACCCACACATGCGTGGAGGGAGAATGAAAAACCACTCTCAGTTCACCCGACTGAGATTCTAAACCTTGATCTCTCCGTCATCAGCAGTCTAGTCTACTGCGAGAGTAGCACCTTAGACTATGCAGCCACTGAAGCAGACTGTGAGTTTATCTTAATCATTATAATATGCCAGGAATTAGAAAGGTCGAATTTAGAGGAGATATCCACATTCACGGAGAGGAGGAGTGGAATAAAACCCTCAATATTCGTGACCGATATTCATAGTCACGCAGACTAAATGTCAGACTAATATAATCTGGTTTGGCGGTGATGAACCCCTCAAGGGTTCCAATTCTGTTTGAGCTTACTGCAATATTTTCCAAAAATGGTTTCCCACTTTCCTTCTTTGCTAATTTTGATGAATTCCCTCTAAATTCTACCTTTCTTATCCCTACCTCTTTATTGAAAGCTAGGCTTTAGGCCCGTCTTAACCAGGTTTGTTATAATACTAACCAGCAGAACAAAACATAGCTTTCAATTGATAAACACTAAGCACATAGAATGTTGGGCTTTCTCTGTAAAAAAATCTTTTTGTCTGTTATTACGTAAGAGTATATATAGCCTAGGGGTTCCCAAGCTGTGCGTCGCGACGACCTGAGGCGTCGTGGCTTTAAGGAAAAACTAAAATTTACAATGTATAGTGAAATTGAACATGGAAATTTTCACTACGTGTACTCGTATATATTTTAAAGAAGGTAATAAATCATACAAGAAAAAACATATTTTTTTCTTGTGATAACGCTCCCTACATATGAGTTTCGGATTCTAATGCTCCTTGAAAACTTGACGTGACGTCGTTCGCAACTCTCTCTTCTTGGACTGAGACAAGGTCAAGGGATAATGTTTTTTTTCAATGCCACCACATCAAACTTGGGCAACTTTTTAAAAATATTGAATACAGGGGCGTCGCACGGAAAATCTTAGATGTGAAGGATGGCATGGTCTCAAAAAGTTTGGTAACCCTTGGTACATAACCTATAAAGTGAGAGTAAACTAAATTAACTATATTTTTATTAAATAAATTAAACAATCGATAATTGACAATTTGTCTTTGTTAGGTTATGTGTCATGATCTAAAAATTATATAGGCCTGGGTAGTAAGACGCGGTGCACATAATTAAACAAATAAATAAAATAATCAATATCTAAACGTATAACTTGAAACTTAGGTACCTGGACAGTGATAGTAATTAATATAAACGTTAACAAAAAGCGTCTATAATTCGCCCGAAGTCAAACCAGTGTTCTACACAGCATAAAGAAAAGTCGATACAGACACATTCTCCCACTCACGCTTTTTTCCTGGCAATTCGTCCTAGAGATAAAAAGGGAATAAGTCCAGGAACCAATGAAACGCGATTAATTAGTTCTAATTCTCCGACCAATGACTAACTGCTATACTCCAGTGATTTTCTATCTTTTATGTCCGCGTACCCCCTAGATAATTTCGCTCCAACATTACAACTCTTACCCGCTTTGGTGGCCGCATGATCTAGGACGTCAATCTTAGAATATACTCAACTGCCAATATGGGAAGTTCAGGGTTCGAAACTGGTTGAGTGTATTGAAGGTAGCTTTTTACTAATTGTTTTCCACTCTGCCCCACGTAAATGCGGGTACACTTCCTCGAAATTCACCCTTACTCATTCCTAGCACATTAGTGTAATTAGTAGATAAGTGTATCAGTTTTAATGGAATTAGACTAAAAAAATAATTAATTATTCTATAAATATGATAAAACTTTTACAAAGCAATGAACATATTTTTGGAACAAAGTTTTGTGAATAAAGAGCACAAATGTTCCCTGATCAAAATTAGGTAGATGGAATGTTAAAAACGATTCAAAACTCACTTGAATACCCTTAAGAGACCATTTCATGGTCGATTAACCGGAATATAAGCTACCCGATTACGCACTAACTAGAAAACGCATCAAAGAGTGTTTTACTGCACCTGACAACAGAGAAATTTGTATCGTTGAAAAGTTTTATTTTAAATTTAAAATAACTATTTTTCATTCAAGTTTTTTTTTAATATACAAAAATGATTTCACTGGTCTCAATTCCACAGTTTTCTAACGAGGACTCCTGTTTAACACACTACGATCTGTGCCTGGTTACAGCAATATTAATTACCTAGGTTACGCGTTATCTGTAAATGAAACGGATCCATAAGAATCGGAACTAGTTTCTATAAAATCAACTTTTTGTTCTTTGTTCAAGGCTACCACTATATTTTTTACTATCAAATTCCTTATGTTTTCTTGGTTTTTTAGAAGAAAATACCGTTTTTATAGGCAGCTTATATTGAAGAAAAGAGTAATAATATTTAATCTTTCATAAAAAGTGCCTTGTGTGAAACCATGTAACTTATGTTTAAAACAGGATTATTTAAAATTAATGGGGAAATAAATCTTCCGTCGCTTCACAACCTTTGTTTTGTGGGTAATGAGACACATTTGAATCAGATTGCATAATTATTCAGTTCACTTTTCCGTCCATCTAAAGACCTACTATCTTAAGCTTTCAGTTAAATGTTCCAAACTAATAATATCCCATATTTCTAGATTTTACAAAATTACCTATTTCTACCCAGGTTTTTCTAGACATTCAAAAATCCCCGTATTTTCCATGTTCTCCAGGCGCGTGGCTAACCTGTTTATTATATAAGGTGTAAAAGAAATACATGCTGAAATGTTTTATACCCGAATCTTACTAATATGTTCAGATCAAGCCGCGTATACACCAGACGAATTAGAGCGAGCGAAGGATAGCGAATGGATTCGGTCGAATTTGTTCGGCCTTTGGTTCAAAATTCACCTTATCGTCCACACTAAGCGAACCGACTGTTTTAACGGGTGTTCGCTCAATTTCTTGGGTTGTCTAGTTGAAGCTTTGGCGTAGCTCTAATTTTCATTACGTCGCTAGTCCATCATATATTATAATAATCAACGAATAAGTTCTTAGGCCTAGGAGAAGAAAAATAAAACTGCGGTATAGTATTTAATCTACTCTTATAATCACTGTGTGACGGATTCCAAAGACCCTCATGTTCACGGTATAGCTCAATTAGTTGTAATGTATTACTCCACTCCATAGCCATATATAGAAGCGATATTCTATCCAGTTCTCTGACTATGTTTCCTACTGCGTACACAGTACACAGTACACAGTTGACAGTACACAGTACACACTGTCAACAAACTGCTAGCGAACATCCTTTGATGTACCGACCAGTGAGCGAACCTTGACGAAGGCGAACGAATGCGTTCGGTTGTGTTCGTTTCTACGTACACATAGTTTTTTCTCCGTTTGGGTTACACGCCTATGTACTAATTACGTTAATTTGTTAGGGATGAGGTAGGTTTAACTTAGGGTAAGTGCACCCACATTTGCTTGTAGGAAGAGTGGAAAACCATATAGGAAAGAACCCCTTCAGTTCACTGGGATAAAGTCTTGTTCACCCCATCTCCAGCAGTGTAATCTAATGCAATAATAGCGCCTTAAACCATGCGGCCACCAAAGTGAACTACACTATCAGCCTTAGAGCCTAGGCACGCATATATGATAATTACTTTAATGGGGTAGGAATGAGGAAGAAAATATTTTTGAGGTAATTTACCCGTATTTGCATGGAAGGAGAGTGAAAAACCACCCTCAGTAGACAGGACTGGTATTCGATCCTTGATCTCCCCGCCATCAGCAGGCTAGCCAAACACGAGAGTGACGCCTTAGAACATTCGGCCCCTGAAGTAGTAGGTACGCTAAAATTAGCATAATATTAATTTTAAAACTATGACTTTGAATATATTCTTAACTTTATAGGAGCTGCTTTGGTGGCCGCACGGTCTAAGGCGCTACTCTCACAAATGATTCAACTGCTGATGAGGGGGAAGATCTGGTTTCAAATACCGGTCAAATGTACTAAGGGTATTTTTTCCAAAATAGTTATTTACCAAGCCTTCATGCATATGTGGGCACATTTTCTTTTACTCCAACTTTCCTAATCCCTAACACATTATCGTGATTAGTACACATGCATATAGCCTGAATGTGTAGAGAGATGTGCTGAGAGAAAAAAAGTATAGTAATAATACTGATTTTGTTAATTTTAAAAAGATAGATCAGTTTGATCAGTAGATCAGTTTGTGTGATTAGATGAACTTGGGAATAAAGAGTCAAAACAAATAATAGTCAGTGATGCTGGTAAAGATTGCAACATATCCTTAGAGAGTGGTTACATACAGTATTTGCTTTCATTGTATAAAAGTGGTAAATCCTTTATCAACGAGATTGATCGTTTCAAATAAATGAACACCTATTAGTAATCACGTGGACCAGAAGTCGGTGTCATCTATTCTAGTTTGTTGGTGAAGGGGAGATTGAGTGTATTAAGGGTGTCTTTTACCAAGTGGTGTCTTCCATGCAAATGTGGGTACAGTTACTCTGAAATTCTACCTTCTTCCCTCCTACATAACTAATGTAATTAAAATCCGTATAACTTGGAGGAGTAGTAAGATACGATGGAACAAACAAAAAGAATCGGCACTAGCGCTGGTAAATCTTGGAAAAAATTGGTAAATAGTAGTTACAGTCAAATTTTCAAAAGGAGGGCCTACCATATATGACCACCATAAAAGTTACTAGCTTTCTTTTCTTTTCATGTCATGTAATCTACAGCGGTCATGTATAATATAGTAATATAATAATATAATATAGTATAAAATAAGACTAATTATAGTAGAATATTATCAATGTTGACCACAAAAAACATGTTTGTTATTTCTAAAAGTGTCTTCCTTTCAGAATCCTAATATTTTTTATAAATGTGTTTTTTCTTATCAACATTGGTGAATTCCTAGCATTGAATTTGTGCGTCTCGAGCAAATGAAATCTCGCTATATTGTGAGCGGTGCGCGGAAATAAAATCGTGTTTAAGAACTCCCACGAAAATAACGCATCCATTTAAATGAAAAAGAACACGGTAGCTAAATGACTCCATTTGGAGCATTACGGCTATAGACACGTTATTTGCAGCTAATCAATAACGGACGGTGACAGGTTTTCATTCTATCATCCAGGCTTCCTGATTTGACTGTCAAACTAATTTATAGCCGTAAAGTAATTACTTGATTTATTGTCGGTACGGATTTCGCTAAAAAAAAGAGAACAGTATATTAACGGACGCCGTGCCGTGGGAGGGTTAAAACCAAATTCAGTTTTAAGTTGTAAATACGATCTAGTCTTGCTTTTTGGCACGTTTAGAATATTCGACTTTAATTGCAGGGTAACTTTTCCTTTAGGTTTAACTGATCTTGTGGTTAGTGATTGAAGAAGATGTGATTAGAATATAACTTCATTTAGTAAATCTCTGTTAACACTAAACAACCATGGGCAAGAGGATAGATACGTCAGTCTTCTCCTATGGTATGGGTTTCTGGTGATGGAGGGGAGGGGGGGGAGAAGTGTTCAAATCCTGAATGGATGCACAGAGGGGATTTTTATCAGATGGTTTTCTAATCTTCCTTGAATAAAATGATGCAGATACATTTAAAACACATTATACCTTACTCTTCTTATGGATGTTGTCTACCTGTGACGTCACGGTATGATTTCCATGTTGATGAATTTACGTTTTACTCAGTGAGTTTGAAAGATATAACGCCGAAACAAAGGCATACATTATTTAACAATTATAAAAATAGTCACACATTGTCACACCATTATTATTTTTTATCTTTATGTAGTTTTTTTTGTAAATAAACGTTTTATTAATCGTCTACAACTTAGACTATTTGGATTGGTCACAAAAATGGCCTGTAGGGATCTTTGTGCCAGAATGTAGATTAAAACAATCTGTAGTAGCATATGTCTATCTAGAATATGAAACAAGATAAAGGTAAAATTAAAAAGCAATTAAGGTAAATGTTTTATGGGCATAAATATTAAAATGACTGTATAAACTCGTCACAGGGAAAGGGTTATCAACACAGAGACAGGAGCCCTCTCATAGTTAAACTCTCACATTCTTCCCTCTCTTTTTATTTTGCCCATTTGCGTCTAAGGGTGATAATGCCTAGACTGCTTATGTGCGTCAGGTTCGTAAAGAGCTTCGATATCTCCATGTAGGCAATGTATTTAACTCATTCATGTAAATGTGTGGGTTGACCAGACGGTATTAAGACGAGGTACAAAAAGTAAAATATTAATAGCCGACTGCTGAGGTAATGAATTTAAAGAGTAATAGGATCAAAGCACACACACGTAATCATTTGTTTTAAGCCTAACTGTGCTTTCAAAGAACCCTCTAATCCTTGTCCAGTTGCTATGCCACTGAAATAATCTTAAAATATCTTACGATTCCATTATTTGTTATGAAACTTTATTTTGTTAAATAGCAACAATATTATAAATAAGTAAAGAGATCAACTCTGGTGGCCACATGCTATAAAATGATGGACTCAAATTGCATTTGATTGCCGTCGAGGTTCGAATCCCTGCCGAGTTAACTTATAGTAAATACAACTTTCAGTGCATCCGGCCAGAACGACGCCCCGGACTTTCGAGTAAAAGCGTGAAAAACTCCATCCATTCTCGCCGAAAGCTCAAGTCCCCGAGAGTCGGGAGAGAAATAAATATAAAAGCGGTTTATAGCTCTCGGTCACGGCAAGTCCACTTCCCCCGAATCAGTAGCGCTAGACAACGACGTGGATTAATCACAGACACGTGTAGAGAGAGGTCTTCTATCTCTGGTGACCTCTTGACCTCCACACACGTGGTCTTGACAGATGCTAAGTGGACCATAACTAGAACACCGCATGGGCCCATGCGAGCCTCTTGAGGGAGGACGAAGCGTTCGAAGCGTTCATTAGTCACGGGAGGCCGACTGCAGCCAAGACCAAGCTCATGATTGGAGGAGGCTTGTCCAGACATTACACCTTAAGGTGGGATGGAAGGGAACGCGAGAAAAGGCCGGTGTTTTAGCAGTTTTTATGGAAAAAAACATTTTTCTTTACCAAAATAAATAAACTATTGCTCCAGTACAAACAGAGATTAATTTTCTTCACATGTTGGTAGCAACAGTTCCTGAATATTTGTCATAAGCATAGCGACATTATTTAACAAACTTTTTAAATGAAGAGATAAGGTTGTCATTAAATTCTAGAACACCCTTAACAGATGTTCAAGAAATGTTCAAGTCGCCATGTGAATAAAATTAAACTTTATGTTTGTACTGGAGTAATATTGTATTTATTTAAAAAAAAGAAGTTCTGCCATAAAAACTGAAAAAACACTGACTTTTTCTCGCGTCCCCTTCCATCCCACCTTAAGTATACTAGGGCTACCGTATTTGACGGTTTCAATTTAAATTATTATCACCGCGTATTGAGAGATTCAAAGGAAAAAATAGTTTATTTAAAACAAATTATGAGATATTATTTCTACAATGAAAAATGTGAATTTAAATCCTGACCAGAGTTATAAATTTAATCAAAAGTGGCGTATGGAAGGGCTGGAATTATTATCCCCTTCTAATTTTGGATATTTAATGTGTTTTTTCCTTCAGATAAATGGTGAAATTCAACATAAGATACCAAGTATGTGATATTTTTGATTAAGATATTTCTGTTCATCTTTTTGTAATTTATAAACAATTGACCAAGCTCACGTTTCCTTGACATCATCATGGTTATTGATACCTACATAAACTCCTGTCGCTTGCTTCTTGTATTCATCCACGCGGAATAATCGCTTCGATTCGCACCGCGCCGCCCACATTTGATGGCTCACATTAGAGTGATGCGTTAGATCAGTGGTTCCCAACCTTTAGTGGCCCATCTCCCCTTTCTGGAGGTTGACTAACACCTATCGCCCACTTTTCATTTTCATTGTATGCCTGATTTTAATTTGAAGTAAAGTGTAAATAATAAAGCAGTTTTATTATTTTAAATAATTTTACTATCGTATATAAAAACAACCAAAGCAGTTTTATCCGGTCACTCTTAAATAAAATAGAAAAAAAATTAAAATGTTAATTTTTTACAGCTATTTTTTAAGAACAAAGACGTGAAATAATTAACTAAGGTCATTGACATACATTTAAAAAACAGGAGTATATGTTTTCATTTTTAAATTGGAATCTGGAAAAACTAAGAAAGTTGACAGTTAAAATTTGAAAAAATAAATGAAAGTTTGAAAACTTTGTTATTGTTTTACTTTACCGTTTCAATGGCTGCCTTGTGCTTGGTGGATTTCAGTTAAATATTGAATATCCGGTTTTATGTTCGTCAAGTTTAGGCGCAAGTCTCCTTTGAGGCAAATGTTCAACATATTTCTTTGTTTTGTGAGGAGCTGGACAACATAACTAAATCCTTTTCCAACTAAACATGTTGACGGGAACGAGGTGATAAGTGGTTCAGTTTTTCCCCACAGTCGTGGATAAGTGTCCATAAGCTTCGCCCAGAATAAGTCGTAACTGCTTTGCTTGAAAATGATTTTCACCTCACAGTCATACTTCAGATCTAGAAACTCTGTCTGCAAAGAGTTATCAAGCTTTTCCACAGTAATACATCGGTAACAAACTCGTAGGCAAAAAAGTCGTCAGAAGTAGTATCAAATCCTCTACAGAAGAAATATTGACACTTAAACAGAAGTGCTACCAACTTTTCAACAAAAGTAGTACCAACTCCTCTACATACTCTTCAACAGAAGTATTACAAACTCCTCTTCAGATGTATTACCAACTATTCAAGAGAAGTATTACTAATTCCATGACAGTGGCGTCAATTATTTTGGGCTGTGAATGCCAAAAGAAGGTGCACAAACCTACTCGTTGTAAATAAGTTTGCGTGGTGGTGACTTTTACTGTTGATTACTTTGTATGTATGAATTTGTCAAAAAGTTTACCCAAAGGGTGTTAACATTGTCATCTAATTTTAATCCGATTCCTCTTTAATTTTGGTGATGTATGTTGTTAGCGCTGCGTTAGCAGAGTTGATCGTTTTCCCCAATTGGACCACTGTAGCTATAAGGCACGTGATTAGAGTTTTACAATGGTTGATTAGCTATATAATTATTAAGTTGGTAGTATGTGATAAGTGCTTTGTCACTCGTTAGTGCTCAGGATGTCCTAAGCACCAGATTAAGCAAAAATAAATATAGCTTGGTGACCAATAAAATAACCTTTTTGATGGTAGACATAATAACTCTAATTCGAACCAATGATAGCACAACCAAATACGTCAGATTCACACTTTCTGTATTTCCAGTGACTGGAAGAAGGTGGTTTCCCACATGTGGTTCTCACATCCCTTCCCTATACCAATATGGAAGCATTTATTTTTAGTCACCTACTCTATCCTTTCAAACACGTAGTTAATTTAGATAGGAAGGGACCTTTTTGACAGTTTTAAAAGTTAATACAACAATTTCCATATATTCACTATATTAACTCATGTGATTTTCAACGGTCTCTTTTAATGTGTATTATTAACACACATAAAATAATACTAATAATTAATTAAAATTATATTAATGTTGACGGCCAAAAAAATAACTTTGTATTGTCTAAGAGTTCCTTTCTACTATAAAACCTACTTTACTAAGAAAACACAAGTTATATGCAGATAAGCCAATATTGACAAAGATGCACTTTTATCTTACAGCTGTTAAAAAGTGGCACCATCTGTCAAACGTGACAGCTGTGAAAAAACTATAACTTGACATACTCATAAAAGATTGCAGAATTATCATCTTTTTGAACTGTTATAATATAATGTTTTCCCCTATGGTGTTAATACCAAGAATCAACCAAACACATCAATAAACTTATGATCTTTAGAGCTATTTTTGTGCTGGTCAATGTGTATATGATATTTTGCTGTTTTGTTCTTGCAGAAGAACACGGGGTGAGAGTGAAGCGTGTCACGTATGGCTTACTGAGTGTGTCTACCCCTTGGTTGTCCCTCAACCACGCTGCGTGTGCAGCACATTGCCTCTCCAAGGGCCACGGCAACAAAGCGGGGCATGCAAGGATGGCGTTTGTCACTGCAGGAAGTAGAACGACATATTCCTGTATGGACATAGCAACTCTGTCACTGCAGGAAGTAGAACTACATATTCCTGTATAGGACATAGCAACTCTGTCACTGCAGGAAGTAGAACGACATATTCCTGTATGGACATAGCAACTCTGTCATTGCAGGAAGTAGAACTATATATTCTTGTCTGAAATATTTCCCATGGACTTTGAGCTTTGTAAATAATCGACTTTAAAATTAGAACAGTAAAATAATGTATTACATAACACAATATAAAAATCCCATGTACTAGTAATGAACTACTATTGTTTTATTAACATGTTTCAAAACACTATTTCAATTAATTTCTTCTTCATTAATTTGTCAACTAGCAGAACATAATATGACAGCTGAGGCAGAGTGTCATATAGTCCCGAGTAATGACACACACAGGTAAAGCGGATGACTGATTCCTTACCTCTGGTCGATATCTCTGGAATGGGCTTAGATGTTACTATAATTCATTCACGACCTAATTTTACCTGGATGACAGCTCGAAATGTTACTAGAAGTAACCCTAATATATCACTACGTCAACAGCTGACATTTATCACTTTGGATGACTGTAATGAAAACAGATGGCAATATATTAATGTGATAGTTAACCACAGTAATTTAGGCCAATATTAATTATTTATTTATTTTGAGGACGGACACAAAGTTTATTTATCGTTTTATTCCACTTAAAAAAAATATTTACCCCGTTTTAACAAAAACTTCTAACGAACATAGCTTCAAAATGGCGACTGACGAATTTAAACCATATGGTTGAACATAACTGTAAACAAGTTTTTTACAATGATGCAGACACGCAGTTGATGAAAATATTTTATTCAGTTAAATATTTCAAATTACGATAAAATAATCATAAAATCATTTATTGTGTGTAAAAAATGACAACAATTTTCTCTTTTCCAAGTAAATATGATGCGTGTATTAAAAGGTATGTGCACTATATTACACAAAATCAATAACGTTCCAAAACGAAAAATAAGTACTTTTAATTATGTTTAAAATATTGTTTAGAGTTGGACAAAAATAAATTATTAAAAAAAAATAGTAAGAGAAAACTTAAGTTTACGTTATTTTAAATGTAATATATAACAGGTAATTAAAGATCTTTACAATTTTAACAAAAAAGTGATCTTTTACATGTGTTGGCAACCCAAAACCTAAACATATGATTTTCGAACTGTCATCCGGGTAAAAACCTATCGTGAACGGACTTTACTCGCTATCTTTTCCAAGATAACCGCCTGTCCCACCCATGCTTAACTCCAATAAAGATGTCCTGTTATGACTTGTTTTTAAGTCTTACCGTAACGCGAAACACAGTGTTTACTATAAATGCGCCCCCGTGAGTTAAAAACCCAATCAACTTCTGAAAACAATCTACTGATATTAAAGCGTATCAATGGGCACGTGGACTAGGTCTCAGGCTCATCAAGACTGTATTTTTTGTGATGAAGAGTTCGGGGTTTGAATCCCAGATGGGTATACCAAATTAATGTATTCCTAAATGCTTTTCTAAGTTCTCTTTACGCAAATGCGGATACATTTTGCTCTCAACTCTACCTTTGTCCTCCCTACCCCATCAACGTTATTAAAATTTGTAGACTATATACCTGCACCGGAAGGGCACGCGTTTTACATATCAGGTTCATCTAGTCTTGTTTGCCTGTGAACTGGAGGTCGGGATTCAAATCCTGGTGGGTATACTGAAGTTAATTTTTACTCAATCTTTACACAAATACGGGTATATTTTACTTTAAATTCTATCTTCCTCGTCTATGCCAGATTGGTGTAGCTAATATATTTGGTGATACCCCGAAGAGAAATTGAAATGCGGTGGGGAAAAACGCGTATAGCCCGGGCGGGTGATATGATTTGGAAAAGGAGGTATGGAGAGAGGTTTATGGCCAGCAGCCATTTGCAAGTTTGACCATAATGACGTAAAAACGCCCCCCCTGAGCTTTCCTTGAAAGCCGCTACCACCATATCTAAAAAAAGATTGATCCAGCCTTCCTTTCTCTAACATTACGGAGTTCATCGCCCTAACTTGAGGGGGTTTGAATCTCCCCCTCCCCCCCAACAAGATGATGATGGACAGATTAACATCGATGTTCTTGTCGCGGTTATATCCTGCCTTTTCTTCACCTTTCTTATAAAAACAAGGAGATTGAGTACCGTAGGAATTGAAGGAATAATGATCTCCATAGATAAGTTACTATCAGGCACCGGATCTCAATGGCATGTCTTTTGTTTTTTGTACAGCATAGACAATGCTTATGTGTACATACATTCTGTTCATGATCTCCTGGTTGTGGAAACGTTTTTTTATGGGTATTTGTTTGGTGATTCTTTGTCATTTTGGATTTATAGGTCATATTTTTATGGTGTGTTTGCTTTATGGGTCATTTCTACGCATTTTTTGAATAAGTTTTCGGCATTTATGTTGAATGCGTATTTTTTTAATACTATCTATATTTTATAAACTCGTAGATACTCAATTATAATTTGTAATCATACAGTTGTCTGAATGAGAAGATGATGTAGGCTATGAACTTTGTATCCTCTTTGCTTGTCTGGTTGTAAAATACAAATTTTTGTTGAGACACAAACTAGACTGGAGGGGGTTGCTTTAGGAGGTACATATGTTGGCAAATTAATGTCATATCTATATCAGAATGCACAAGTTTAGTTGTTAAAGGCTTTTATTGCATGTATATATTTTTAGTTTCCATTTGTAAATTGCGTGTTTGATTTAGTCGTGTGCATTCATTACGAATTTTTATATTATAATTTTAGGTAATTTTTGGGGGTAAATTTGAAGTAATTATTTTAGAATATTTAGGTAATTTTATAGATCATTACTTGATCATTTGTAGTTGATAAAAGTCCGGGCCGTGGTTATTTTTATTGTGTGTTTTTAACAACTCCTCTATATAGAATCTGTTTGCTTCTCTCAAACTTCCTTGAGCGTCGCGTAACAGGAGGGCCATGTAAGCTCAGCTACTAGAATCCTCCTACTAAATATTCTACAATTTACTAATGAAATGACATCTGACGGATAGAAAAACTATTATATATATTTTCACCTATTTATACGTCAAGTTATGTAACCTGCGGCTGCCACGTTGAATAATTAGTATCAAAAGCTATCAAATAACACTAATAAAATATTAATGTTGTTGTGCGACTCTAGTGACCATTCCGAGACCACGTCGCCCTTAACCCCTTTTTTCCTAGAGCCCCTCCCTCGCGCGGTCCGCTGGGCGGGCCACCGTCCTCCTCAAGGCCCGTCCACTAAGTTCCAAACACTCTAAGAGATCGC
>CABEEJ010004328.1:0-10765 GCA_901482245.1 Timema douglasi
ATATATATAGTGTTAGTGCGTTGAGAATTTAAATAAACATATATATATTGATTGAATGTATACTTTAATTTGTGGTTTAAAATAAACGAGTAAATTAAATAATTTATGTCAAATAAATCAGTTGGTATATTTAAATGTATAACGTTAAATTAAAAAAAAATAACTTAATCCAATATGCAATCTATTATGTGATTTTAAAAATAGATAAATAGGGGGTATGGCCCATCGCACGGACCTATCGCTCACTTTTCTATTTAAATTGGCATTTACTTAAAATTCGCAGGATTGGGGAAACTGAATAATAGGTCCTAGGTCTATACATTGTTGTAGAAAAATTACACCAAAGATCACAAATGAAGTCATATACAATGTCACTTACTTTCTCTATGTCATTAGCAGCGAGGAATAATGTTACAGAAGAACTGAGATAAAAGAAACAGCTCTGTCCAACGAAGAGCATAATAAACAAATTCATTTTCAAATACCTGAATTAAAAAGTATATAATATATTTGCTTATAGATAAGAAACTCACACTCATCATCGATTGTTTCCAGCCTGTGTACAGGTCATTTTAGTAAAATGCCTCCATATTCCTCTATACTTACATAACTCTTCCTCCCTTAATTTCTTCCATTCTCCTCCTCTAACTTAAAACTTTCTTTTATAGGATCCTCCCATCTCTTTCTTAGCCTTCCCTGTTGTATTTTCCCCACGTAGTTCATTTCCAACATTTTATTCAGCTGACTCTATTTTTTCATCTTTATTACATGCCTATACCCTATCAGTCTTACTTCCTCTACTATCTCATTTACTCCCTGCACCCCAACTCTTCCCCGGATAACTTCATTCCTAATCTTGTTTCTCCTTGTGACAGCTAACATGATCCTCCCAAACTTCATTTCCATGACCTCCACTTTCCTAGTCTTTCGTACAGTCATTACCCATGTTTCTGCTGCATACGTGACAATGGGTACAAAATACACACTGTACAATACTTCCTTACACTTCAAGTGGATATCTTTTCTCCATATCAGGTCTCATACATACCTATGGATCAAATCCCCCTTCTATACTCTTCTCATTAAATCCTCTCTTGACTTCCATCTTTCTCCTCAATCACGCTTCCAATATTTTTGTACGTTCTGTACTTTTCTCAGCTCTACCCCATCCAACCTTATAGATTTATTAGACCTTACCCTCTTCTTTATCATTACCGTCACTTCTCACTAGGCCATGTTAACTTTACTTCCACACTATTTTATTTCCTCATTCCATTCTTGTAGTTGTGTCCTTTACTTCTTCTTATTTCTTACTCCATACCATCAAGTTATCAGAAAACATAATGCCTTTCATTTCTTCCTCCCTGAGTTTTCCTGTCACAAATAGTCATGGGGAAAGGGCACGCCCCTTCTTCACTCTGTTTTTTATTTGGAACCACTACGTACTCCCACTCTCCATCTCAGCACAACTCATGTTATCTTCGTACATATTTTTCACCCTCATTACCACTTCTCTTTTCACTTCCGCCTTTATCTCCATCGCCCTACAAACTTAATTTCTATCCACGTTATCATATGCCTTCTCCAAATCCATAAATATGATTACTAAGTCTCTCCCATGTTCATACCTTCTTCCCATCAGCTGTTGTATGGCAAATATTAAGTCTATTGTAGACCTATGTTCCCTAAATCCGTGTTGTTCATATCTCCACCTTCCTTTCATTTAATTTTTTATTATATTTTCCAGAATATTCTCATATATTTTTGTACAGTGGCACATTAGCTTTATCCCTATATAATTTATACACCTCTTCCTGTCCCCTCTATTGAAAATAGGTATTATAATTTCTTTTTTCCAGTATTCAGGTACTTTGTTCTGCTTCCAAGCCACTCTCAGCAGCCTGTATAACCATTGTATACCTACGTAACCTTCTTCTATTAATGTTTCCACGGTCAGTTCATCCTCACCCAGTGCTTTACCTTGTTTCATCATCTTTAATGCATCCTCCCCCTTTTTCTATGTTGACCCCTGTCCTCCTCTTCTTCCATTTCTTCCTAGTCCTCTATTTCACTCTCATCTCTTTCCTTTTCCCGGGTTGAACAGTTTCTCAAAATATCTAATCAATAGTTATTGTTCTTCCTCTCCTGTCTTTAATGTTCTTCTCTCTTCATCTATCATTCTAACTTATTGTCTTTTATATATCCTTTGTTTCTTACTTCTCAATATAACATCTTCTTACTTCCTACCACGTACCATTCCAGCATATCCATCCATTTTTGCATTCAATCCTTCCCTACAACTCGCTCCGCTCTTTTCTTCCTCTCCCCATATTATTCCTCTGTTACCTCGTTCCTATTCTTAAAACGCCTTCTGAATGCTTTATTCGTCTCTTATACCACTTGCTTCACCCTGTAGTTCCACCAGGGTGTCTCCTTCGCTGTCTTTTTATTACTTTTCCTCCCAAATACCTCAACTTAGAAACGATTGGTTCTATAAAAATATATTTCAAATCAAATATGTATTTCTTTAATAGAACTACAACGTAACAATGATAAGTTCTTATGTATCTCAAATAGTTGCGGAGAAGTGATGCAGGTTGGGAAATTTCCCTCATGTAAAGTACTCTTAAATTCCTTTTGATAAGAAAATGAGATTCCCCATCTTGCTTATAATGATAAATAATGTATGTTTATTAAATTTAATAAAAATCCTTAGAGAAAATATCGAGAAATCCATTTTACCTCTTTTCCCCCTCAGAAAACTACTTTTAATTTTAGGGTTGGATGTCTAATTCCAAAAACCACTCAGGGGGACCTTATGAAAACCCCAGATACTAGGTTTTAGCTCAATCGATAAAATAATTTCGGATCTAGCCCAAAGGATCGATGGATGGATGGATTGATGGACAGATGGACATACAGACAGAATTGCGAAAGCAACTTTTTTAATTTCAGATGGTTAGGAAACGTCGATATTTATTAAATGTTAAAATATTGAATTTGATTTTTTGACGATCACAATACTTTCTAAAAGTAAAAAATATTTAATATTAATCATATCAGTTTGTGCTTTTTAGAACTGTTATTAAAAATTAAATGCATATGCGAAAGGAATACGAAGCATATGTTAAACAAAACAGATATTAATTTAATTTTAATAGTCTGCTGAAGTCTGCAATTTTTTTTTAAAAGAAACAAAAGAGGAAAATAATATACAGTCTAAATGGCATGAGATTACAAAATAATTTTCAAATGAAATGACACCTAGCTCTTCAGTGGTGACGGGCGAGTAGGGAAAAATAAAAGTGACATATGTTATAAAAGTGAAAGTCAATGTTAAAAAGTAACATCAGAGAGATGTTTTTATTTGGTAAGAGGCTTCCCCTCCGTAAATTTAATATGAGAAAGTTGTAAAAATTATGCTAAAAGAAATGTAAAATATATAGATTTTGAAATTTCGACTTTCAAACGAAGTTTCGATGGGAATGTAGGCGACAGGAGAAAAGATCTTTGTTTTTGCAATTTGTATATCAAACCAATTTTTTGTTCAAAATAAATCAAATAATACCACAATAGAAGATTGGAGTTAAATTTTATTCATATGCCGATATCACCAGTTCTTGAATATCTGCCAAGGATCTCCTGGAATTTAATGAAAAAAATTTCTATTCATTTAAAAAGTTTCTCAAATAGTGCCACTATGCCATTACAGATATTAAACAACTGTTGATATCACCATTTGAAAATAATTCTACCCCATGTTTCTAATTAATTAATATTTTATGTATTTTGGCCAACAAAAATGTTTTGCTCAAAAACTGCAGAAGCATTGCCTTTAGCTCGCGTTTATCATACTTCCACCTTAATATATAATGGTGAGTGATAGTACCAAAACATTTCTCTAGTAACACTTCGTATTTTTCTTATACAACGTACTAACATTCATCCAGAACTATCCGTTTATTTACGATAATGGGGTGATCATCAGATAATTATTAATGAAAGGAAATGCACCCAAATTGATGTGGAAGTAGAATGAAAAATAATTTTTTTTAAAGTCTTTACACCTGGTACAAATCGAACAGAAAACTCCCCGTCATCAGCAAACCACTTAAAACTAAACTGATGACTTGATCCGTTTGCTCAATGGTAATATCGCATATTGATTATGTTATGTGTGTAGTACTAGTTATACTTAGATATTTAAAAACTTCAATCTTCGATTGCTTTATTAGTTATGTAAAGCAAATTCTAGCCTTTCGCGTAACGCAAAAACCAGAATTTTCTATTAGCCATATAATCAATGGAAGCTTATTAAACTGCCAGTATAATGCCTAAAACTATCCAGCTATCAATGTTATAAATCTGTTTTATGAGAGCGCGCGCACACACACATGCATGAATATATTTATTATATATCAATATATACACATAAATATATACACACATTGATTTATAAATATTTGTATATAAATATATATATATATGTGTATAACAATAAATATAAATTTGAATATATGTAAAGATATTAAAATAGGCCTTTTAAATATTTGAATACTTGAAATTCTACAATCCTTAAGGATATTTATGATTCCCAAAATACTAAGAATCAAAATAGTTTTATTTTCAAATTTTTATTTTGTATTTTCCTTAGAGCTTTTATGATTCTTAGGTTACTAGTATTTTATCTCCACATGGTAATGGAACAAACTAAACATCCAGACTCAATACCATTTATTTAACTTTTTAAACATCGGCATTTCTAAATTAAAATAAAGTTGAACGCTAATGATTACAATGTTTTCTAAGAATAGTTTTCGGACTTTAGACTTGGAATTAGCAAATAAAATTATTAGATCTAAGTGTATTAAAATGAAGTATTAATTTTTTTTTTTGCTAATATATTTAATTATTCATAGCATAATCTACATAGGCTTATTATTATTTATTAACAAATCAAGTTTTTAAATATTATATACCTACTTGAAGATCTGAATGAAATAAATTATTATAAAGGTTTCCTCGGATCTTTTTGATATTTAACTGGTGAATAATTTGATTGCTCCATACTAAAATTATTTGAAACTATTTTGACAAAAATATATGTAGAAGACTAAGAGTGTGAGGTAGCATGCCCACGCGGTCCAGTTTGTGGACAAACACAAAACTGATTACAGTCCCGTTCCCCCCTAGACCCACGTTCGTCTCTCTTTAACCACACAAAGCCTTTCAACTTCACTCGTTATTCGGGGAAAAAAATATAAAATCCTCCAGCGATTATGATGGAGCTAACGTAGCACGAGGTTCCCGGCAGCGTCACTAGACTGCGACACTATGAGCGCTGGTGGCGCTACCGCTCCACACTCACTGGAACTAATCGTGCCTTGTATGTGAAACGACCGGCAATCGTTTTGTTTTTTTCCCCCTTTACTTGCTCCTCGTATTATTAGAATGGCAAACCTTAACATACTTTTTATGTTTACGTTTGGATAATTGAAATGCATTTTATAAACACACAGACTAAAACAGCACATGATGTATACACTATCTTAAGCTAACTAGATGGATTATGAATAGTTTAATAGAGAGAAATCACTTGCAAGTGATTTTGGGAGAGATTAAAATCCCAGTCTCCACGTTAATGTTAACACAGCGTATTATTTAATTGACCTTTCGTGCTCTCAGCCATACACCAACCGATTAAAGGATGTATTAGGAAGAAAATGATATTACAGGAAACGCACCAGCATTCACTTTTATTTAAAAAAAACTCATTTGTTTGCAAACATAGTTTTTATTGACTAATATAGGGACACCAACCAATTGCAATAATGCTCCTGACTGAGGTGAAGGTAGGTCTCTAAAGGAAGTGTACCAGCATTAGCATGAAACAGTGATTATAATAACAGTACACTTGGATGGAATTCTACCCCTGACCTACTTCACGTATTTGATGTCCAATGCATAGAGAGGCTGATGCCTTAGACCATGTGGCTACCAGATTTGTTCAAGAAGCACTTTTAAACAACAATTTGCTGTGGTGGAAAGAAATAAACACATTATATAGTGTACAGAGTATGACACACAGGTGGCCACACGAAAAAAGCCACAGGGTCTTGAAGTTTCTGTGATATCGTGGTCAGGGTTATAATTCTTCCACGTGTTTGAATGTGGCTCTTACCTAAACTGTTCTACTCTATATTCTCATGTGAATGCTGCTGCATGTTCTCATCCCTAACTATATTAGTGGAGAATATTTTAGTATACCGGACAAGATGATTAAAGTAATAGATTCTAATCGATATTGAGCTTAAAACATTTATTCAATACCTAAAAAAATGATTTAATTGACCAAAATAATGTATGTATTGTATTATGATAATTGATAAGGTCCCGATTTAATAACAAATATTACTACATGAGATCTCTTATAAAATATTTTGATTTTAAGATCTGAAAATATATCACAAAAGGTCTCAGCTATCAGTGGGCTTAACTACAAATCATGTGATTTAGACAACAACAATAAAAAAAAAGTAGATTTTTTTTACTTGACTATAACAACTAATCATACTATAAATACTGAAACGAAGTTCATGTGTCCAGGGTTTGAAACTACTTTGACTGAACTGAGAAGTTAGGGGTTCAGGCAAGTTGGGACCGGTTAGGTGGAATCAAAGGGGGAATATTTATTAGTCGTGCCGAACCCCTTTTTTGGTCACTAATAAATTCTTTGGTAGTTTTCTTTGTAATGAATATAAAAGAAGGGTCATGACCTATGATTTGAATAACCTCTTTCATTTGATGACTACTTCTATTTACCTTACAAAGTGTGTTTTAAATTGATCTAAGCCTACAGGGGTGGCTTAGTGGTCTAAGAAGTTAGTTAAGGTTGTAGTGAGTTGGATATTCATCATAGGGAATTTAGGGGCTCAAATCCTGACCCAAAGCACTGGGGGTAGTTTTAAGAAATAATTAAATTAACTGTTGCCTTCAACAGCGGACACATATACAAAGGCATTGGTCTCGTTTGTATATTTTATCCAAGCTCAAGACATATTCCTATAATATAATCTTTTAAATTAATTTCAACTACTCGTACTCAGGATAAAATTATTCCTCGTAAACTTTCTTGCTCGTCCAAATCACAGGGACTTGTGTAATACTCAGTGACAGTTCAGCCCCTTTGTGAGTTTACTGTAAATCAACATCTCAAGAACCCGCTTCGGTGGTCACATGGTCTAACGCACTACTCTCACAGTAGACTAGACTGCCAATGGCTGAGTGCATTCCCAGATCTGGTTGGATAAAGATCGCATAAGACCATTCTTCGGGTCGTTGATTTATGAAGATTTTTCTTAAAGTAGCATTTTTAAATTTGAGGATTAGTGTAGTTGCATAATACTTTTACAAAATGTTAAAATACTCCAAATTATATAAATCTAAATCCAATCCTTAAAATGTACAAAATTATTTGGCTTTTGTCATAGGTAAAAGTGTCTTTTGATCTAATAGTAAGATAGGATGTGCTAGGATTGGAGGCTCAGTTTAGTTCTGCCTGCACTGTCTGGTAAAAATGTCTTTTGATCTAATAGTAAAATAGGATGTGCTAGGATTGGAGGCTCAGTTTAGTTCTGCCTGCACTGTCTGGTAAAAGTGTCTTTTGATCTAATAGTAAGATAGGATGTGCTAGGATTGGAGGCTCAGTTTAGTTCTTCCTGCACTGTCTGGTAAAAGTGTCTTTTGATCTAATAGTAAAATAGGATGTGCTAGGATTGGAGGCTCAGTTTAGTTCTGCCTGCACTGTCTGGTAAAAATCACATGCACAGTACAAGGGCAGGTCCAGAATGTGCGGTGGCTCCCTAATACTTTTAACAATGAATTTATATGAGCGAGTGCAAAATGACTTACACATTCATTTTGCCGGAAAGGTACATTCACATACCTTACAGATAATTTTACATGCCACAAATAACATAGGAGGCTTTACTTCCCCTCTGAAGGAAGTTGTGCTACGGATTTTTATCACTAAAGAAACATCCGTTGATCTTAATTGGGTTTGAACCGATGAACGTCAGGTTTTGAGGCAAGAACTTTAACCCAAGAGCACCAAGTTTGACTTATAAAGGATAACATGTTTTAATTCCAGTTTTTTTAAAATAAATTCTGTTATTGTATTCCAAGTTTATAATTATTTACTATCTCTAAACACTTATATTTATGTTGTTACTTACTCACCTAGCTTTTGTGTTTTAATTTATTTTTACCTAATTTCAGGATGATTTTTAATACAAGTTTATCCTTTATTATTTTCAGCCCTACAATAATTTAATTCCTATAATTATAAATTATTAATTCGCCACTCTTTTGAAAATCTAAACTTCCCCTTCAGTCAAGAGTTAGAATACTACGCATATATTCTGTTATTACAGTATCTAAATAAAGGGGTAGTTTAATAACCAATGTTTCATAGAAATTCATTAACATAAAATACTAGTGAAAGCCTTAA
Source organism: Timema douglasi (assembly GCA_901482245.1). Lineage (NCBI taxonomy): Eukaryota > Metazoa > Arthropoda > Insecta > Phasmatodea > Timematidae > Timema > Timema douglasi. Next base: position 8,510 of record CABEEJ010004328.1, read on the forward strand.
AATTAATCATATACTTGGACTTTTAATTAATGTTTTTGAAAATGTACGTATTGTTTATTTTATATCATAATTGGGGAGCTGGTACAGGGTTCTGGTTGTCGTGTGGATGACCGTCTGGAACTGACTTGTTAGATGCTGGTAAGACGAGAGTCTGGATTACGGCGGTTGTGTTTCAATGGCCAGTATTTCTTCTCGTCCGATGCTCGATGATCATGGTGACTACCAAAATGAATATGCTGTCTAAGTTTGGTGGAACATCTGTTACATATTACATTTTAGGGTAATTTATTACTTCAGAGATTTAATTATGGTTTAAAATGTGAGGTAATTTGACCCCTTTAAAGATTAATAAGCCTCTCCTCAAGGCAATTATTTGAGGTTTTCTATTGTTAACTTATGAATGTCAATGACTACTGAGCTAGTACAGGATATTTGGAATAAATTTCAAAATATACTATATTTTAATCCTATAGTATTTTTGTGTAAGCCTTTGTCAACATACTTAATATTCTTAATGGGTCCTGACCCATTGTTCATTACTTTGTACAAATAGTACGTAGGTCTGTACCCCGCAAAGCTGACTATACCATTATTACAAAGTTTTACTCAAATGTTTTACTTTAAGTATTTGAAGTATGGTAGTCATTAAAATTATATATAAATAATAATTACGTTCAGCTTATAATTGACTTTAGTCTTAACGTTTCCAACTTTCCAAATCTGTCAAGTCCAAGTAATATGACCAGAAAATCCATAGTGAGTATTTTTCTGTAAATGTTTATACTAAGTCAAAGCTAAAAGATAAACCTCTGTTATTACAAATTAAACCAATATATGCCATAAATGTATTTTATAGATCTTTGCCTTTTATTGGGACAAATAATGTTTTGTTAAGTCTTAGTGGGTATAGTGTAAATACCAAATTTGTCAAAAAAAAAAAATTGTAATGGACCCCTTGAATCACTCAGGATATTCAAGATTTAAAAATAGGATAAATTATAGATGCAAAATTTAATATATATTTGTATGTATGTATATATATACATATTTGGAATTTAAATTATCTTTCTAAGATCTTATATGGTGATTACTCGTGGTTTTTGACCCTGTAAAATTGTCGTTATTGCTGTTTGTTAACCAATTTGGGATAAAATATTAAAATCTTTAGTCATTATTTTAACAATAACATTAAAGGAATAATGGATCCCTTAATAAAACAACATATTTTTAATAATTACCGGACAACGTGCATGCGTAGTTGAGACATCTGCCGGTGCTAACAAGAACTTCAACTTCCCCAACGATAGTGGTTCCAGCAATTTGCTTGAAGGTAGACCAGACAACTAAGATATCCTTAACAAGGTAAGTGGGACAATAATACACACATTACCCATTTTCTGTATGATTATTGATAGATAAGGTATAAAGTACTTATATTTGGTTGAACGTATTTTACTACAGTGAGTGATTTTAATCGTGAAGCTCTAATTTGCCAAATTAGACCTAGTTTTCTTATTGATCTTTTTTTATAGGTTATTTTGTCTTTTTTACTATTTCTAGAGTCCTGTGCGAAGTTAGACACATTCCTTAGTTGTCATAACAATTTCATGTACCATCTGTGTTATTGAAATATAGTTTTCTTACAAAGTTTATTAAAAAAACATTGTTGACTCATGATTTTCAGAATAGTGAAGGTAAAGTGTTATCTGCATTCAGAGATCACTAATAATTTGTTAAATTAGTATTTTAAAATGACAAAAATTCATTAATATTGACCTATCATTATTGGCCTACTTCTTTAAGTTAAGTCATATTATTTAAAAGTAAATTTTAAATCGATTAACAATATGATAATCAAAATATGTCAAATGATATGATAAATGTTTATTGACCATCTTTCTTTATGATATCAAATTTAATAATGTTTCATATAATTAAAGTTATTTTCCAATCTTATTTAGTATTTAATACAATCCTCTCTGGCGCCTTTTATAATTTTTATTTTTTTCATAACATTTTTAATGATTTATAGATAATAATAAACGTTATCAATACATTAAATACACATTTTACGTGGATTACGTCATACTACTCATCTGGTTATCCGCATAGTTAAATTAATATGGTAAAAGTATTCAGTAAATATTATATATATATATATAATTTAGAGGAAATTTTCCTGACATTTCCGTGGAGAAGGAATGAAAACGAATTAAGTAAATATTATATATATATATATATATATATATATATATA
>CABEEJ010004328.1:10789-28662 GCA_901482245.1 Timema douglasi
TATATTATATATATATATATACATAATATTTGCTATATTTATATTACGCATAGATATATATTGTTATATATATATATATATATATATATATCATATTTAATGAATACTTTTTCATTTCTTTTTCACGAAAATGTCAGGAACACTTCTTCTAAATTCTATATTTTAGAATATAAACACCGTGTTTTACAACCCATTCGGGATACACACCTATGTACTAACTATCCTAATATGTTAGGAATTTTGAAGGTTTTAAATTAAAAAAGTGCAGCTGCATTTGCGTTAAGGGAGAGTGAAACATCATTAAGTAAAAAAAAAACCTCAGTGCACTCTAACGGGATCAAACCCCGATGGTCCAGTTTTAGGCAGCCTAGCCTAACATGTTATTAGCGCGTTATACCATGAGGCCCTCGAATCGGATTTCCAGAAATAAACATCTTAATAAACCCACTCAAAATACGAAGCCCATAACACTTCAATATATGAACATATAAGACTGGCACACTTACCCATGTTTCACCCTGTCTGGGAACTAAAGACAATATTTTAAGATTTTTGACCCAAATTGGAGAACGGCATACCTCTACTTCTTGGGTGCGTACGCACACACATACCTAGGCACACGTTCACACACTTACACAGATACACATACACATATAAACATGTGGGTTGAAAATAAATTATAGTCTATGTTTCAAACTTCTCTTTCATGTAAGAACACTGTGATATTTGAGTAAGTGACGTGCAAATGAGATCATGTCACATAGAAATCAAAATGGAGCTATGCAATATAAACTCGAACATGAATGCTCGTAAGATGAAGTGGGTGTTCACCTGTAATATAATTTATAAGGTAAATTATTGTTATTAGGATAGTTGCCATTTATTGCATGTTTACTAAGAGTTTATTACCTATCATATGTAAATACAAAAGATGTAGAACACTTGTTGCAAGAGGTCTTAGGAAAATAATCTACCTTTTTGTCTCTCATGACCAAATAACGAATACTTTGAAATTGTCACTACCATAAATTATAAAATGATTATATACAGATAAACAAAAAAACAACAAAAAACATGTCATTCCATTGTCCAGTCAAAATGAATTATGTCCAAATAGTCCAAACAAAAAATATAAAGAGTATATTATACATAGGATATTCAAGAAAACGAGTAATAATTACTTGCGGAAAAAAGGCTAACTAGCACATATTGAAAGTACTTTAACATTACCCGATGTTAACACATTGATATCTCTTTGTAAATAAGAAATAAATATTTTTATTTTTCCTGAACTTTTTGATTTGATTGACACGATTTTATATAAACGTAACGACCTCATATAATGTAAGAGTACAGCCTAGTTCATTATCTAGGACACAATTTATTCATTTATGTGTTGTTTGTTTTGAAGTGTAATTTTGTAATACAAGCTACTTTTAATTTATTGTATTGTAGCTTTGTAATATTAGAAAGTACAAATTTAGATTAATTTTAATGTATCTAATATTTTTTAATAAACAACGTGGTTCTTCCCTTTATTTGTCTGTGTAAACACTGAGATGCACATTGTACCAGATTTTCAAAGCTGTCTATATTAAAATAATAATTCATATCTCTAATTTTAAATAAGAATAACTTTTACATGGTAGTAAATTGTTATAATTTTTTAATGTACAGTACATAATATATAAAACAATAAATTTACCGGTTGTTCTTTACGGGTGTGGTACGTGATCGCTTGTATTAAATAACAAAAACAAATTCAGTCGTTCTAAGACAACGTGCTTAGGTAGATATTTGGTCCATAAAGAGATAAGGATAGGGGTAAGTAGATGAGGTTACATATTGATGAGATAGATACACTATACTCATCCCGAGACACTGTTTTGATAATCAGATATGTAAGATTACGGTGGCCAGTACATGCAGCTAGAATGGGAGAACTTAGAACCGTGTTCAGGATACAAACCAGACTGAAAACCCCAATGGGAAGATACCATTGGGAAGACCTCGACGCAGATGGGAGGGTAACATTATAATTGACCTTAAGGCGTTAGGGTGTAACTAGGTGGACTGAATTGAACTAGCACAAGATAAGGATAGATGGCGTACTTTTGGAAGTGCAGCAATTAACTTTTGAGTTCCTTTTGCTATAGAATATGTAATTAAGACAATTAAGATTATTGATCTGTATTTAAACGCTAAACATTTAATTAAGGCTGTTCCTCATCCTTCCCCTAAATAACCACTAAACACATACATAATAGGCAACCATATAAGTTAAACAATACTCCATATAAGAAACCACAGTTCGATATTAAATTATTGAACGTAGATCGGGATTGCATGAGTAAACAATAATTTTAACCACCACGTTGGCCCCTTCTGTTTATACGTTTATGCACTTTTTACGTTAATGGGTTAAGGAGAATAAAGGTTGAATTTATAGGAAGTGTACTCACAATTGATGGGAGAAAGAGTGGTAAGCTATTTAGGAAATCTACCTCGGTACACCCAACTGGAATCGAACCATAATCTCCCCGTCATCAATATTCTAGTATATTATCAAAGTAGTGCATTATGGACCATGATGCCACAGAAGTGGGTTGTGAAAAGCTAATAGCAAAATGTATTTACTTAACTTATAGTTGAGTGTCCTGGCTGTCCTTGCTAGATGAGGTGTTATTTCAGTGAATTGCTCACTAACCCACCTAGCTACATGTTATGGGACATGCAATATCCCAAATGGGATATTAAGATAAGCCAATAGCTAATCAAACGTTTTAAACAAGAGGCAAGATTTAATACTAATATTATTGTAAAATACCCTTCAATATTTTATCTCCTATATTTGTTTGTGGATTAAATCAAATTAATTGACTAGAAAAGATTGATATTAGATAAAATAACTTATAGTTTACGGTAGTAATTAGCTTTTTATTTTATTTTAATTAGGCTACATAAATCAAGTGGATTTAAATGTTTGTTCTCTTACTAAAATACACATAGGAGAAAATAGTTTTAGTGCTTGTATGATAGTCTGATAAGGAAATTCAGAGTTAGGCATAAGTCTAGACTGTGTCTTATAGTTGAAATTCACATTATATCAATCTAAAAATAGCCAATATTAGGTAACTGGGACCATCTAATATCAAACTTATAATTAAAGTCACGTAAAAGGGAAAAAGATATAGCTTAGATCACTGTCCCTGCAAAACCATTTGAATAAATTTAACGTTGGCGTGATTAAAAAAAAAGGAACATGTAACATATATACCGCAGACCATTTGTTATATAAATATTCTTAAGTATTTATACTCGATATGTGTATAGAGTATATGAGCCTATACTTTATATAATTTTTATATAGATTTTTAAAATGCTCAACTTACAATATATTTTACTTATGAGCTACAATCTTTTCTACCCCCTTTAAACATTGTAAAATTGGATTTTTATTAGATTTACTTTTTGCCCTCTAACTATTTTTACTCTTTTGTCGTTTTGCCACCTTTTTACAGTTTTTTCCATTCTTGCCAACTCGGTCTTTTTCCCTTATTAACCTTTTTGCATTTTTAAGCTCTTTAATCCCATTTACACTATTTACCCTTTTTATCCTTTTTACTTACCCATTTACTTACCTTTAAAAAGAAAACAAGAATAATTTTACATCTCCTCTTTACAATTTTTTTTCGTATTGCCCCTTTTAGTCTTTTAATCCTTTTTAAACTGTTAACCATTTTTAAACACCCTTTTTAACCATTTTTGAAATTTATTTTTGATTAGATTTTACTTTTATCTTTGTAGCTCATTTGCACTTATTATACTTTTTACACATTTAAAACTTTTCCAGCCTTGTTAACCTAGCAAAGTCGGGAACTTTAATGATTATAAAGAAATATAAAATAAGATTTTCACCACAGCTCCCCCTACAGCTCTGAACTAATTGTAGCCATTGAGGTCTTAATTTTTTCGTCAAGCCATGCAGATTTGCAACTAATGCTCATCAATTTAAGAACTATACCCAAGAAAATGCTAGTTGACCTTATATGTATATACAAAAAATTTCAGATTTATATTAAAAGTCACAAACTTCTTCCTGACCGCAATTTTCATAATTCTGATAATGTTTTGCCAATTCGCACGTCAGTATCTCAAAGGTTCCGATCAGATAAAAAATGTAGGAGGAATTGTGGTAGCAAACATCTGACTGTAGAGGTTTAATAATTTTGATATATGATAGTTTAAATTCTTTATGATAATAGAAATAACTTACTACCTCATCATTCAAACGTAAATAAAAATTATAAAGGATAAACACAATTTATATATTTATTACTGCATTAAACATGTTATTATAATTCTCATGTAAATAAGATCAATATTTGTATTACTATATAATAAAATACTTATTTATTTTAAAACCATTCCTTTGCTCCTAAAATAATTTTTAAAGTTATCTTTATAGTATTCCTGATACCATTTTATCATAGTTTTCAATTTTACCCTGTTAATCAACAAATTCCCATTCTTTTAAATATAATGTTTTAAATTTAGTCCAAAAAAGCTCTAGTTATATTGTTATTATATTATAGGCATAAACTTCTACATATAAGATATATGCGGTGTCTGTATATCTTTACAGGGCTTTTTTTTTAATACCATTTGCTGATACTCAAGAGAGTTAAAATTTAGTTTGGACGCTATAGAGCGTTCCATATTTTGTGAAACAAATTCTAAAATTGAATAATTTCAAAATGCGGATCCAAAAAGTTGAGTGAAACATACAAATTGAGTCATAAAGATCTTAACATTGGTACGGAAGTAATGGAGCTCTCTGTATTTATGAAAAAATCTTAAACTTGAAAAATCTATGATGGCAGATTCAAAATGGAAAACTAAATGTACAACTAACTCAAGGCTTGGAAAGCTGAAATGCGGATTGCATGCTATGGATTAATAAAAAAGCACGAATACTCAAAGATGACACCCATAGAAGTCCAATTTATTCTGATTTGGATGAAAAAGGTGGCTCAAACTATCCTGAACTAAAAGGAAAATGAACTTTTCTGTGTTGTTGAAAATATATATTAGCAATATTTTCTGATAACCCTATTTTCAGATTACCCTATCTTATATTTTTCGATCCCAGAATCCTCCACAGACTAAAAAAACAACTTTAAATAAATGAACATAAAATAAAGATTATTTTCAAGGGGGTCCGCTAGCATTATATAAAACATAAATAAAAATTATTGAGAAAACTAACACCCACCTAGAAGTGACAGAACAATTAAAATAAACCATTTCTGGCAATATATCTCAGTGAACCATCATGGTTTTTGGCAAACCATTATTCTCCTTTTCCATTATGTGTATGTAACAGTAGCTAATCTATTAATTTATTAATGATACTTGGTGACCTGTGATTATCTTTATTCATTATGTTTCTGTAATATTGTTTACTATTTCATTTATTATTCCCATGGAGCCGTAGTACTATTTTTTACTTTATGTTTCCGTAACCATATTAATTATTCAGCTTCACTTATCCTATGTTAGTGCGTATACCACTGTTATCTATACAAATATATTGAAACTATTGATTATTCTATCTTTTTGCCTTCCGTTTGTGGTAATTATTTTGCATATATTTTATATAATTCAAATATCTCCGTTGAAATGTTCATATTAAAATGTTAAAAGAGTTATATTAAAATTTGCCAGGTTCCGAGTGAAGTAGGTTAAATTGGTGTTCAACATTTTTCTTCAATTGTCTACAAGAAATTGCAATAACTAGAGATCTGGATTATCAAATTATTTAAGTACGATATTATTTTCTCCTATTTTTAATTTCAGTTTCTCTTTATTAGTTTGATAAGTTTTTACTTATTTTGTATACACACTTTATGTTTATTTTGCCTGCGAAACTTTTAAAGAGAAGGGTGGGCATATCATTCTCGTTTCAAGTTTTTTAAACGTCAGAGTCCAGGATTTGAATGAATTCAGATAACTTAGCTTCAATCAGAGAAGAAAAACCGATAATTTTGAATGAGTTGAGCATGACGCCAAATCACGATTTAAATGAGGTTGATAAACTATTGAAAAGCATAGTGAAAAATAGCTTTAACTTTGGAGTTTGTAAATTTTTGATAGTTGGAGATTTACGTCAAGGTTTACCAGTGCTCTCCATTCACATGTAGCCACGATACTTATAATAATTATTAAATATAACCTTTTGAAGTGGAGATCTGTGTCGCTGAGGCTGATAATAAAATTGCGTTCACAAGACCTGAACTATAGCTCAAAGCATCTGAACCTGAGAGATAAAAAGCTGGAAAATGACATCAAAGTGCCAGACCAACTTAAAATTAGTAACAAGATCAAGGAAACTGTTGTCAGTCATCTTAAAGGCAGGGATATATTGAAATATTGAAATATATCAGTATTATGTCCGAGAACTACAATAAGATGAATGTCAATGAAGAAGTTATAAGTACTGAAATGGAAGTTGTTTGCATTGATTGCGATGACGAAAAGGAAAGGGATAGTAATTATTATCCAGTTGGGTTAATCAACAGCTTTACTCTCTCATATAAGATTGATCATAAAAGTGAATTTGTAAACTGTTTCAATAATAATGTTGTTACAAAATTTGTATACCAAAAGGGAGTTGTGTAAAGCAACTAGCTGAGTAATCAATGATTTGAGCAAAAACATAGTTTTAAAAACCACCCTATAGGTTCCACCCAAGGTAGCCACTTTACACCTTGGATATATCTCACGCCTACTGATCCAAGTCTCAATGGAAACAGTTTACCGTACAACTAGCATTTCTCATCACAATTAATCCACCTAGTTGGTATCTACATGCCTACACCAGTGTGCAGCCATGGCCAATCAGCCTTCTCACGTGCCACGATGCAGACAAAACAATTGAAGCAGTTCAAAGTTTTCATTGTCAATATGTTCTTATAAAAATAATTAAATATAATGTATATACCGAAAATTTATTATCTCGAGAATTAAAAAAAATCCAAAATGAAAAAATGAATAATTTAAATTACAATATTCTTTATCTGCCGCAAGATAGGATTAAATCCTAAATCTAATAATTCAGTTAAGAGTATAGTTGGGCTGAGAGAAGACTCCAGTAACAAAATGTTGGCGTCAATAAACACTTCCACAATTGTATGTTATTCAGTTTTTTTTAAATGCATCTCGATAACCTGGAAGAGCCATGGATTATAATCCCATTACTTTCTTTTAAGAAAAATCTAAGATTAAGTTAATACAAGGAACGGTCATCACATGAAATCCCAAATTACGATCCATAGGGAACACGTCTTGCCCATAGTATAGTAATATATAAATTGGCGTGGCTTTGATAAAATAAAAGATTAATATAAAAATCACTGGTGATTAAATCCCTTTTTAATTTATTTCAGGTTAATACTTTAATCAGTCAAACATTATTTTAGCATTAAAATAAGAGATTCCTTGACACAAACTTCTAGCTTAACAATTTTAAGTCCATTCAGATTTTAGGAAAAAATGTTTTAAAATTATATTGTGGAAAACATTAAACATATAATAACTAGATACAATGTACCTAAAAATTGTATTTCTTTTTAAAATAAAAATTGATATATAACTAAATAATATTAAGAAATATATTATTTTAAATATTTACTTACAATTTTCACTTTAGTTGTGCCAAAACTATATTATTATAATACATTAAAATTATTTGATAATTTTAAAACCGGTGCAAAGATGTTGAATGTAAACATAAGTAACAGAAACGTCATTAATACAAAAACATTAGCTATAATTTATTATTATAATGTAATACATATATTTTTGGTAGCCAAATGTGGAAATAATCAATATATTTATATCAAAGTTTGGCTTATCACTTATGTTTATAAATATCCACTACTTTAAATGTTAGTTTATTAAATATATTAGGTATAGAAATAATTGGTATTTAATAATACATTATCTTATATAGTTAATTAACAATTATTTTTATTTGCCAATTATTAGCTTAGTTGAAAAGAACAACTAGTTTAGTTATATTATAGAATAATTTTGGTTTTCACATAGTATTCTTCTTTGAACTTACTAATATTTTTTTAATGTAGGTAGATATTTACTATTGTAATATTTTTATTTTTTACTTATAAGAATAGAGTCTTACTACCCTCCCAGATGAATAAGTTTATATATACATGGAAACTTACCTATATTTGCATGGGATACGGGTGGAAAACTATTTTGGAAACACCATCCACTCTACACCTGACCGAGATTATAACCTTGATTTCCCCGTCATTTGCTGTATAGTCTACTGTGAGAGTCGCACCTTAGACCATGCGGCCACCAAAGCAGGTTCTTTTGTAATTACGACCCTAATAATGTATTTATTGGCGACCGTAAACATAGTTATTTAATTCCTAATAAATTCCGTGGTAATGATCTACAGTACATTCTATTTTTGAAGTTTTTTTAGGTGACCTGGCGTTCCAGGGGTAAGGTGTCAGACTTCTGTACTGGCGGCCAGGGTTCGATCCTCGGTCCCGGCAAAGATTTATCTGATTACCAAACCCTTCCTTCACCTCTGACAAGACATCCTGTGCATGTGGGGAATGCCAGGCCTCCACCATGGTTCGGATTCCACGTTAAACTGTAGGTCCTTCATTATCATCTCACAATCACCCTACCATTACACATTAGCGTAAGTGCGTATAACCCGAACGGTTAGTTAGACGTGGTGCTAATAATAATAATAATAACTTTTCTTAATTTTCATACAAAAACCAAACAAACACAAGATAAACAAAATAATTAACTATTTAATTGGATTTTAGACACTTTGATTTTATATATACGGATTATATCTTGTATAAAATCTGAGATCTGACGTAAACAATGAAAAGCCAAGTCATGTTTTTTTAATTACCTCAATGTGCACATGACTTGTAATTCCTCTAGGTGCTATTTATTCTTACTCAATGCATTATTACCTATTTGTGTCAGTAAAATAATTCAACTGCTAAAATTCATACTAGAACTCCGATAAAAATTAATATTTTATGTAGAAGAAGATATGACTATACAATTTTTATTTGATCGTAATTAATCTTAATGTCGAAAAACGTGAAATAAATTTTCTTTGTATAGTTTCCATTGGAATGTGTGTACAGTCTTTATAATCACAGATCGAAAATTGCATATAAATGAGCCCACATATTTTATATTAATTTAATAACTCTCAGAATACATCCCTGTTGACATAATGTAAATTTAATTGTTATTGACCACTTTTCAAACCAATTAATTATATTATAATTGTATCATATTCTTTGAGTGATTTTACGTCCAAAAATGTACTATCAATCATTTCTATGAAAAGTGTTTGAATATATTTTGAATTTTTTTTACAATCATTTCAAAAATAGAATTCATATATTTACACATTTTAAATTTGTTTAATATGATTTGGGGTTGATTGAGACCTATATTATGCCTGAAATTCTTCAATCAATTTGATTAATTGTTTTTTTGTCTGTTGGTTCTCTAAAATATTCAATTTCTTGCCAATTTGAAAATTATACAAAAAAATAATTTGGTAACATATTAGAGTACTGTATAAATATATTATATACAAACATTTTAATTTATATCAAACTTCTAAACATTAAAAATAAATAAAAGGGATAACCACTTTCAATTATGTCGAGAATTATAGGTATGGTGGGATTTCCAATAAATCACATTGTTATTCTTTCGAATAAAACATCTTTAATATTTTTGTTTAGTTTATATCGTTTCGAAAGTCATAACATCATTATTTCTGTCTTAGGAATTTACAAAACTAAATACTAAACTAGAATAGTAAATATAAATTTTTGCAGATCGTATCTTTATAATAATTAAGTTTGTTTTGCGGGGTTTAGTAAAGATGCACGAAAAAAGAACAAAATACTCTGAATTTGATTCCTCTAAGAGATATATACGTTTTGATGTATATATTATTATTTAATAATAACTATCAATATAAATAAAAACGCCAAGTGGGATTTTAGAATAGTTTCAAAAGTATTAACCTAGAATGTGTTTATTTTACTTAATATCTTCATAAAAAATTTCCCTGCACTGATAAAGTTATTTAAAAAGAACTTCGAGCTTAATTTGTATTTAGATAGTTTTTATAGAAAACCCATTTTTTACTATATATAATATATAATACACGACACTCCAGTCTGTTTCTATCCCCAGATATTTTGTTTATATTTCTAGTTGAGCTTGAAGATTTAAATTTTGCATGGAATTTTCTGTAAATATAAGAATGATACGAGTATTAAATTCCCTAAACCTATAAATTTTGAAAAAGAGACTGAATATGTATCACCAAGTCTCTTCATTCTTACCATCAGTGCTAAAAAATTAAGTTGATCGGATTATATTGAAATTCTATAGCCTGAGATATATAACACTAATAAACACATTCTTATTGTAATTTTTTCTGAAATTCTTATCAAATTTCCTTAGATAAATACCTATAAGATGAACAAGATTTAAAAATCTTTTATTCACTGTTTAATTTTCAATAAACTTTATATATGGGCAAGGCCGATAAACAAAATTTAGTCATTGGTTCTTCAAAATTCAAATCAACGAACATTCAATTGTTAGACAAATGAAAGAAAGGAAATGGAAACAGAGGCATATCATTTAAAAAAACTTCTAGATGGCATAAAAAACTAAATTTGCAAGTAATTTAGAGGTAACCAACCATCCAAATAGAAAGATTAGTGTCAAAAACTTGATCTTTCTAAGTGGGAGATAATGAAATGGGAAAGGGGGCTCCAAATTGTGGTATAGAGTACAGTTTTCAGGGTAAGTATAAGAATCACTCCAAACCATTAGTAATGTCTGAACATTCATATATTAAAAAAAATTAAGGACCCTGAAATGCAAGAAGGGACCCCTTAAAATTTCCAAAACCAAACAATATATAAAAAACATTTCTAAGTGTGGTGGAAAATTTAATTCATTGGAAGGTGTTAGGACGAACGCCCAAATAAAAGATTTGGGAAAATTTTAAATTTTAAAATTGGATCCAATAAATGGTGTTTTCAAATTTTCAAAGCAAGCGGAAACATATTCTTGATGGGAAATAAATTTTAACATTTCGCTTCTAAGTAAAATATATAAATTCCTGGAGTACTGAAAAATATCTGAATTAATAGAATTTCAAAATTTAAACACTCAAAGTGTAAGATTTCTATATTGATACAACTAATGAAGGAGTAAGCCTAATATTTCAGCCATGGTTGAAAATTGAAATTAGGCAGAGAATCAAAAGAACCATATCAGATAACTAAATAAGTCCTTAACTTTGAAAATGAGAATGTGGGAACCAAAATGGGTTTGGGAAGGGGCATTAGCTGGAAACTTTTCCAGAACTATTAAAAACTATACCTTTCAATGCGGAAGAAAAAGGATCAACCCAGATAACATAAAAGTTTAAATGTTTGTAAATAAAAAAATAGGGGTCTGGGTGATTAATGAAAAGTGAGGAGAGGGGGATGGCATTGGGCTCAGAACTGCTAAACTAATATAAATAAAAATGTTGATATGGTAGATAATTTATTTTTTTAGAGGAAGAGGAAATAACCTTTAAAAACCATAGTAAGTAAAGATTATCTTAAAGAGTATCCATAGCCATGCTATTATATAGCTAAATATCGAAGGATAAGCTATCATCTAGACAGGATCGATATAGTAATGAAAATATAAAACTTCTGGTTACATAGATTGGTGAACAATAACTCTCTTTGAGTAACCATGATGCTTATTTAATCCACGTGTCTTTTGTTTTTTTATGTTAACATAAGTTTCTGACTTATTTAATATCAAAAACACAATTAATAAAAAGGCCACTGTTTACAAATTTAACTATAAGCCACTTGTTTAAATATCTATTTCTTGTTATTATAATATTCAGGTATTTTATAAATCTTTAAAAAATAGATGTGTAGCTATATTCTCAAGCTATGAGATATAAAAATTGCGTAGTTGATATGAGTATAAATAAATCCTAGCAGTTTTTTTTTAGTATTCCTAAGCTCTACTACATGCTGTTGTTGGGTTGTTTTATTACTTAAAAAGTGCTAATTCTTAGTGGATACAATGGAAATTGAGGTTACCTTTATTTAACAAAATATAAGAAATAAATATTCTCAAAGGAACGCTCAATACCAAACAGATGTATTGAAAATCTTAAATAATAACTATGGAAAAGGATAGATATAATAAAAAAAGTAAGTTCAACTTTCTTTATTTTTATTATATCCTTTTCCATAGTTATTATTTAAGATTTTCAATACATCTGTTTGGCATTGAGCGTTTCTTTGAGAATATTTATTATTCTCCTCCTTACTAATTTAATATGAATATAACTAAAATACAAGAACTTTAAAATATCAATATTTACACTTAGCTGTTGAATATTAGACTTAATAACAATAAACACATTTTATTTTCAATTATAATTTCTTTCTGAATTGTAAATTTATAAACCCAAAACATCAAATTTTGATTTGCCACTTAAGAGTAATTCTAAAGCACTGTCAAATACAATATCTAAGGTTTCTGATTTATCTATATATATATATATATATATTTAAGTATTTACTTTTTATTGACTTGTGATTTAAATAAATAAAACAAGACAAGAGATATCCACAGAGAAAATATTGCAATCTTAGTATGCTACATTTCTACCAAATTATAGCTCTATAGTAAACATTTACTAAACATGTGGGTTTCATTTTAACAAAATATTGTATCTTATAATTTGTCTTATGTCTTATTTACCAGCTGTAAAATTTAGATTTGGTACCTATATCTGGTTGTAAAATATAAAAAGCAATTGTTCTGATAAATTAGGCCTTATAGCAAAATGAATCATATCTTAGGAAAGTTTTTCTACAATAAATAATGACGTTATGTTTAATGAACCACTATGTTTTGTTAACCACAATGGAAGAACCAAATGTATTTACTTCTAAACAAACTGAATTCTCCCTTAAACTATTAACTAACTTAAGAAATTGTTCTAAGTACTTCACAGGTCTTCGTGGTACAAGCGATTTAAAGTGTCTTTACTGTTTCCAATATTGATACCTATGATTATATATCACATGGTAAAAGTAATGTTTCACTTTAATGTTTGTTGAATTTATATTGAAATTAATTATCTTATAGACCTGAATTTTTTTTTTATAAATCCTCAAGTTTTAGCTTTCATTATATAGACTAATAACGTTTTAAAGTGTTTATAAAAGTTTGGTCTTCATAATTACATCAGGTTTTACTGTAAGTATGCCAAATTTTAAAATGATTATTATTAAATTAATAAGTTTATCTATGACAATCTTACAGATAAAAATAAATATATGTATTTAAAAATCAGAGTTTTCAGAAGTTATTTTTTTATTTTGAATAAATAGATTTTAATTTTGAAAGGGCCCACTTTATCACAAAAATGGGGTCGGGATGAGAAAAGTTTAAGGTATACAATATTTTAACAAACTTATAGAGTTAAAGAGTAGACCATATTTAGGTAGAAACACAGGAATTGGAGCCTTGATCTCCACAACACCAACAAATCAGAACAGTGAATCTTAACATTTTGTCCGGATGTTCACTGTACGCTTAATACTGTATAAAATCGTAATCTTGAGAAATTATCTTGTCATTGGTAGTTACAGAACTTACTTCTTAAATTATCCTAAAGGAAATAATAAATAAATTTCAGAAATTATTGTTTACTTATTGAGATATTAAACATATACAAAAGGGGAATTTGTCTGTCTGCTATTTAAAACCACTGACAATCTTAATAAAAACGGAAACCGAATAAAGTATAACTGAAATTGATGTCACCAAAGGTATGCTGAATGTAGAGGTAAAATTTTAAGATAAGGCTTAAGACATGGTACTTACAACTTTATTTGCTGTGCATTGGAAGGCGCCGTTAAAATTCTCCATTTGAAAAAAAGAAAGTGCACCACTGTGAAAGATCCTCATGAACACAAACAATAAATATTCTCAATTTCCCTTCACCTAGCTCGGAATCAAACAAGTTTATCTCGAACTGGTCAACCACCCTTACCACTTAGTCACGGATTGGCAATCGTTGAGTTAGTACGCCAACTAACTAATAAAATGACACAGTTAGAATTTTCAAAATACTAATTATAGGTTAGAATAATATTATTTACAAGACAGCCGATTTGTTATTTTTAATTTCTCATATAAAGAGAAAATATTTTACCTATGTATTTGATTAATGTTTTCGTTCTATGTGGCCATGAGCTTAACAGAAAAGATTTTACAATTTTGTCTTTCTCCATTTCTGTATGTTTGTCTGTCTTTCTCTCTGTCGATTTGTCCCTAGGCATAGATTTCAAATAATTTGATGGATTTTATTAAGCTTGATATTTATATGTTATAAGACTATGTCTCGGGACCTTTTTTATTTTGACAACCCCCTTAAATTTAAAATTAGTTTACTGAAGAGTGATTTTATTTGATTTCAAATTTTATTTCAATACAAGATTTTACCCATCGCGGCTTCTCCCGAAATAATTGATACACTATTTTAGTTTTTAACTAAACTTAAAAATAAATTAAATTAATATTTGATAACTTAAAATGATATAGAATATATTTCTTTTATTACGAAATATTACAAATGATATTATATAATATATCTTATATACGAAAGGTTTAAACATTAGTATTGTAAAATTAACGTATATGAAAAGCTTAAACATTAGTATTGTAAAATTAATGTATACGAAAAGTTTAAACATTAGTACTGTAAAAATAACGTATACGAAAATTTAAACACTAGTATTGTAAAAGTAATGTATACGAAAAGTTTAAAAATTATTATTGTAAAATTAATGCATACGGAAAGTTTAAACATTAGTATTGTAAAATTAATGTATACGAAAATTTTAACTATTAGTATTGTAAAATTAATGTATACAAAAAGTTTAAACATTAGTATTGTAAAATTGATGTAAAATCAAAGGTTGGGAATAGTCCTATATGTTATTCCAGTACATACTCTACCAACATACAAAGTTTCATTCGAATCCGTTCTGCAGTTTTGGCGTGATTGAGTAACAAACATCCAAACATCCTAACACACAAACTTTCGCATTTATAGTATTAGCAAGATTTTCTTTAATTGCAATTTTGTATTGGATGTTTGGCAGTATAACAGCCCTTCTGACTCACAGATGGCTCGGGTGTCTGATACATCACGATATATTTTTAATATATTTTAGCTCCACGTCTTACTACCCTTTCGGGTTATACCCACGCTTACGGTTTTAGGAATTATGAAGGCTGTGTCTATAGGAATTGTACCCGTATTTGCCTGAAGAGAAAGCTCGGAAAACCATTTTGGAGAAACCACGTTCATTACACCCAACCTGACATCAATCTCCCCATCATCGACAGTCTGGTCAAATGCGAGAGTGACGCCTTAGACTAGACCATGAGTCCAATGAAGTGGGTGATATCAATTGATCATTTGTAACTGACGATTTATGCACGTCCATTAAAGACTCAGCCTTAGCGTATGATTGAAGAACGAGCCTGAAGACGGGATTTTGCCTCCTTTTTAAACTAATTTAAATCAATTGGTTTGTGTCTTAAATGCTCACATTCCCCTAATCACTACGATTTGCATCCTATTTCATGATGTTCACTTAGGATATATAGCGTTATGATATTCATATAGGCCTAAATAATTAGTTAAATATGGATACCCTAGTGGATCAATAGCCCTGTATTCTTGTTTTATAGGACAAAAATTTCCTAAGAGTTCCTTTGAAAATGGCTAAAATTATTTGGTTCAAATTTGGTATCTGGGAAGTATTTTACATATAAGATAGCTTTATATATTTTTATTTATTGAAAAAAGAGAAATTTCAAAATATTCACCCACTTCAGTGGCAGAGTGGTCTAGGTCGTCACTATCGTGTAGGCTCGCTGATGACGGGGAGATCAGGGTTAGAATCCTGGTAATGGCCTACTTACAGTTATTTTTCCTAAATGTTTTCCCACGCTCCTTCCACGTGATTACATACTGTAAATTTACCTCTAAAATGCTTCCTTACTCATCCTTACCGTCTTATAATATCGTATAATGAACTGGGAGTAATAATCAACGATGAAAAAAAGGATAGCTATGTGATTCTTTTTTCAGTATAGATCTAATCTATAATATACCATTTGAGTAGAATTATGTCATTCCATTTATTTACCAATGTTAAAGTAACACAATTAGATAAAATTGGTTGAGATAGACTTAAATTAACGTTATTTATTTCACCGTTTATGAAATAATATAGACAAAATACATCAAAGGCTCGACTCACAAAATTGTATTAGGGCCGTGCCTCAACCAAAATCAAGAAAAAATAAATAAAGGAAAGAATCCTAAAGTTCACGTTGTCTAGGCCATAGGGCCAATAATTTACTTTGTTACCGACTTGAGATGATTTGGGTAGATATCTTAATATGGTGCGCTGCGGAATGGGTTTACATATTATGCGATTTATCTTTGCAGTTTTTAAATTTTCTCCTCACGCTTATTTGAAAATATTTGCCTTTAAACAATCCTCACTTTTCACATATTTAATACAAAACAATTAATATTCCTTTTACCTCCATTGATAGTCTCATGGTCTAAGACGTCACACTTGCTATTGACGGGACTGCTTATCACAGGGATATCAAGTTTCAAATCCCAGTCGGGTGTACTGAGGGTGGCTTTTCCAAAATCGTTTTCCTCTCTTCCTCCATGCAAATGTGGGTACACTACCTTGGGTGTAATGAAGATGTTTTTCTGTTTATTTTCAAAACGGTTTCCCACTCTCCCCTCAAAAGAATGCAGTTATATTTCTTTTAAATTCGACCATATTCATCTCTACCCCAATAGTGTAAATATGCTGACAGAATGAATGGGTTGTAAGACACGCTGCACATACAGGTAAATGTGGTCAAATGGTCTAATGCACCACACTTTAAATAGACTGGGCTGTCAGTGATAAGGAGTTCAGGCATCGAGATCCATGTTTGTTACAACTTCAACGCAAATGAAGGCATATAGGCCTATCCTATAATTTCTAGTTTTTTCAGCCCTAAGACATTAGTGTAAATATGTGAATATCCTAGAGGTGTAGTATTATTAGGGTTTAAATAATCCTTGTAACATTAATCTTAGGTTATATAATATTTTTTTTGATTGAATGAAATGCCATTAAATCAGGGTTGAGCTGTAACTCTTTAAAATAATTCTTTTTAAATATATGTATTTTGAGGTATTAATTATATCTCTTTTATATCAAATTTATTTACTACAACTCTTACAAACTAAGAACCATTTGTTTCTTATTTGTCAATGCATTGAACACAAGTTTTTGCAAATTACTAAAATATTCTCATAGTAAAAATAAAAGTTGCACACATCTTTTATGTGTACAACGTCCCTTAGCATTGCAGCAACAAAATGCATACATACCTACACAACTTTGCCATTTCTCTGCCCTTTTCCCTTCTCCACCCCTTAAAAAAATATAGTAATAGTAATAATAACAATAATAATAAAATACAACAAGCAAACTCATGACTCTCCTATTTTACTCTCCAGCAGTCAAGAGGGGGCTAAGGGGTGTTGGATGGGGCTTTATATAAATATATATATATAATATTTCAAGCGAAAGGTTTTAACGGTCACATTTTTGCTTTTGCTGGAGAGATGCAGATGAAGGGGGGGG
>CABEEJ010004328.1:28697-66056 GCA_901482245.1 Timema douglasi
GCTCTTTCCTGGAGCCAGGACCTGGAAATATTATTGCAAACCCCCTACCCTCCTTACTTTCTACCCCTCTGGTTCCCATCATCCTTTTATCATTCTTTTTTTTTTCGGTGCACTTCACCCCTTCCCCCACCTTAACGACTCACCTCTCGTCCACGTTTTTTCCTCTTTCCCCCTCCCCCCCTAAACCTTCTCATCCTGCTGGAACCTGAAATGTTTTCAGGTCTCCAGTAAAAGCAAAGCTCATCCCCCTCTCTTCTCCTCTATCCCTCTCTCCAGGACCTCTACTATTTTTTTTAAACTGGACATCGCTCTGAGCTCGATGGCTGGACAAAGAGACGGTGTGTGTGTATATGTGTGTGAGTGTGTGTCTGTGTGCATCAGTAGGAAAACCTGTCCGTGTGCGACTGCTTGAACTGTATTCTCTCTCCCAAGGATGATTTTGCAAAAAACCCAAAAACAAAAAATAAAACTCTAGCATTGATGTGCCAAGAGGATAGGAGGGGAGGTGGAGTGTGTTTAACGCCAGATATAGGTATCTCTCTCTCTCTTTAGTCATCTCTCTTATTTTTTCTCTCGCATTAATGATAAGGGATAAAGTGACGTGCGATTTCCACCCTGCGCTTCGGTCTAAAAAGGGGCGTTGGCTATATTTTTTAAAATGTATATTAAGGGAAAATGTCTGGTTGGCAGTCACATTCTGAAGTTACATTATCAATAATTTATCAATTTTTTTTTCATCTTCGGTTTAGAGTAGAGTTTTGTTCTACTTGGTAAATTGAACGTTGCTGTAGGAAAACTGTGTTGCTAGCGCAATATATATATATAAAACATAGTTGATACATTAAATATGACGTATCTACGCTCTACACCAAACTATCATGATATAAAATAAACTAGATCTACTTTTCAGAGGTTTTGATGTACGTACATACTTGTTATAAAAATAAAAGCAATACTAGCTCACTTGAATCGGTGGGCACGCAGACTGTGTGTCAAGTTTAGTTAATCTGGTCTACTTTTCTTTTTATCACCGCATCTTACTACCTGTTCAGGTTCTATACATATTTGATAGTTACTCTATTGGGATAGGGATGAGAAAGTAAGCATTTTAGAAGTAATCTCCTCAAATTTGCGTGGAAGGAGAGTGGGAAAACATATAGGTAAAACCACCTCTCATTAGATTCGACTGGTATTCAAACCATTACCACCCCGTCTTCAGCAAGTCAATCTAAAAAGAGAGTGACGCCTTGGACCATTCGGCCATTGAAGCAGGTGGTCTGGTTTACTGGTGAAGGGAATTTGGTGTTTGCATCTGTACTTAGGTTTTTTTTCCTTAATAACGTCCTATAAAATAAACCTTCCTCTTCCTTAACCCAATAGAGTAAATATGCGGATAACAATTTAAATTGAATTATTTAAGTTAAAAAATGGATAAAGCGTTTTTATATGTGCTTAAATTTGAACAAATATTTTATATCTTATATCTATTTTTTTTAAAAACAACAAATATAATTTTGGGAACTTTTAATAAAAAGACAAATATATTTTTGGAAACTATCTCAAATATTGTATAGCCTGTAAAAGCATGGCAAGTTTAGTTTGTGGTTTATTGCCAATAACCTTTTCTATACTAGTGAATAGAAAGCTTAAACATCTTAGAGCGTGTGAGAAGAAGAACTTCAACCAGGAAGCTCGTTGTCATTAGGGGAATATCTGTATGTAGATTAATTGAAAAATGACTCCAAAACACGGGATTCAAACATGGACCTTAAGTTTAGTGCACTAATGTTTCACCTCCAAGCTATTCAGGACTTGTCTCATACTAAGGCTCATTCTTCACTCGTACTTTAAGGCTGAGACTCGGATGGACGTGTATAAATCGTCAGTTACATAAGATCAATTATTATCACCCACTTCAGTCCGCAAACGCACTTGTCGTGTTGAGCTCGACTGCTGAGTACGGGGAGATCGAGGTTTGAATCTCGGTGGGGTGAACTGGGGGTGGTTAATCCTAAATGGTTTTCCACTATCTCTCCACGCAAATGTGGGTTCACTTCCTCTAATTTAACCTTCCCAATTCCTAATCCATTAGAGTAATTAATACTTAAAAAGTATAACCCAAACGGGTAGTAAGACGCGGTGCTGCAAAAACTTCGGTCCACATGATTTAAGGTAGTAGATTACACAGTAGACTACACTGCCGATGATGGGGAGATCAAGGTTCAAATCTCGGTTGGGTGTACTGAGCAGTGGTTTCTCCAAAACTGTTTTACAAACTCGCTCTCTTCACGCAAATGCAGGTACACTTCCTCTAAATATGACGTTCCTCATACCCCTAACCATTAGCGTAACTAATATATAGGCATATGACCGGAATGAATATTCAGACACAGTGCTAAATAAAAAATTATATCGTGATTTATCAGAAAAACGAGCCATCATCGACTCAGGAGGACTATTATACTGCAAAATATACAATACAATACTTTGGGGGATACTTGTACCAGCGTAAATTATTGTTGTTATTTTAAGGTGTTTTTTTAGCGCTTCTTAAAGAAAGCCTTGAAAGTAGATAGAAAAAAATATTTCATTGGATACATTTATTTGATACCATAAATATAGATTAAATTTTGAAATAAAACAAAAATATCATGACATGTGCTTAAGACTCAAAATAAAGAAATTTTTCTGTCATTTACTAAAATTACGAATAAATAGGAAAATTTTGTTTCAAAAAACTATGTCAAATTGTTCAAAATAACACAATTACTGAATAAACATTCATCAGCATTGGTTTGAAGATATTTACATAAGATACGGATATTAATACATTCTGAGCCATATTTATCAATATAGAATAGTCTATACATGGTAAAAAAATAAAAATAAACTTACTAACATACCCTTAAATATTTGAAAGCCTTATAAGATTTAGATCAAAGATGGAATGATATAATTATTAGAATCAGCATCAATGAATGTAGCTCTTGTTTACAAATATGATCAAATCGTTTAGCTGCCTATTTATTTAAAATAAATACACCATATATTAATTTTCTACTATTAAGGTTTTTATCACCACAAAAGAGCTTTAAATAAATTAAAACACTTGCTTCGGCGACTGCATGATATAAGATGTCACTACAATAGTCTAGCCTGTTGATGGCAGGAAAAGAAGGTTTGGAATCCCGGTCGGAAATTTGAGGGTAGATTTTCCTTAATAGTTTTCTCTTCTTCAACGCAAATGTAGTAACACATCCTTCAAATTCAACCTTACTTATTCCTAACATTTTAGAATAATTAGTACATGTGCGTAAAACCTGAACAGGCAGTAAGACGAGGTGCAAATAATATATAAAAAATAAGATAAAACATGAATAACAATCCTATAACACTGAATCTAAAAGCCCAAAATATTTATTTATAAATGTACATTTTGATACAAATAGTTCTTAAATAAATACTAATATCTTTTAAGCATTACGTTGAATGAAACTAAGGTATTTAGGTTATAGGAATGCTTTCGTGACCACATTATCCTAAAGTTTGATCATGAACTTTTTAAAACTCTTATGCTCTCATATTTTACTAAGCTTATCTTGAATTCAACTATTTCTTTGTCGTTTTGTATCGCGCCCCACCCTCCAATATCTCTAAAAAGTTACTGTTATCTTGATGCACATAACCTTAACACTATACAAATATATTTATGTTTACATTCTAATGATATATTTTTAATAAAATCAATTAAGGTTAGGTATATATAATTAATTTTTATTTGAGATGTGACACAATGTGCAGCTATTGCAATTACATACTTTAATATTTAAGTAGATTTTTGATAAGAATGATTTGATAAATATTCACAGTAGGAAACAATTTCAATTTCAATTTAATTAAAATATAGCTTAATGTATGAATGCATGTATTCTTAATTTTATTTATGACTATTCAAACTCATTATTATTTGAAAAAGTTGATCTAATACTACTCCTTATCATCCAAATATTTCATAAACAGATTAATTATACACTAGCTGGAATTAATTTTTCAATATTTATATATAAATGAGTTTTCTAGCTCACATCTTTTTGTAGGATGGTTTCATTATATTGGCATTGCAAACACTTAAGCTAATAAAGGCAAGTTAATTAGTGTAACACATAAACCAAATTTTAAAAAGTTACCATTTTGGAGAGATAAAAACTTATTTTCACATTTGATTTTATCAATATATTGCCGTGGAGGCTGTTTACATGTTTACTTGCTTGCTTACTTACTTACTCAATGAAATTAGGTACTCGAAGGTTCGTGCCGCACTTACATAACCACGCCACCTAACCCTACACTCAGTTATGACCAGTCTACCTCACTACACCTTATCTCTTTAAGGTAAATTCCAATGCTATCCTCCCATCTGCATTTAGGTCTTCTCATTGGGTTTGTCAGTCAATACTCTACTCCCAAAGTTAAACTAATTGATTAAAGATGTCAAAGCTAGAATAAATATAACATAGACAGAAATTTTCATGAAGGAAGAGTGGGAAATCGTTAAAAAATAAACTTATCAATACACCAGGCTTAGATTCAGGGCTTAGTATTCAAACAACGGGCCATATTAGTTTGACGTCTTAAGCTACTCACGTTGAAGACGTTTATTAGTAACTAAATTTGTTATCGTCTAAAACAAAGAGTCTCACATGTGGAGGTGTAGCTTACCTACATCTTTAGAACTGTTGACACATACGCGTGCATGTGTGAAGAAAGGTTAGTCCAAGTTCTTACAAGGGTTGGGTCACGGGGTTGCCACGTGTCTGACAGAACAATATAGTTCACGTACCTCACAGGGCCATCAGGCCTCGCACAATTGCCCTGTAATTGCTGGGTCAAAGTTCAACCTAGGGGAAAGGAACATCTTCACACACACACACATCACACAACCTTAACAAGAAAAACTAGTCTCTCTGCTATCCTGACTGCTTATTCAATACCCACTATTATTTACATCAGATTGAGAACTAGTGGGGCGCACTCTTTTAAATGAAAGGTCATTTTTATTATTATTTGTTACTGAACATCTTTTTTCAACATAAATTTAAAAGTGAAATCAAAATAAAATGTTATCAAGTTGGGCATGCATTATTTTAATCAGGGAGTCACTATTTTTTATTTAATTCCTGTTTAATATTTATATCCCATTCTAGTTATACACATTATTTACATCAATGGCGTAGAAATAATGTATATATTAATTTATAAAATGCATTGGCATTTTCATTTAAAAGGAGTGGAAAACCATTAAGTGAAAACCCCTCGTAGTATTTCCGGCTGGTATTAGAATATCATCCTCTCCATCACTGTAAAACCTTACCATATGTGCTTTACGCCTTAGTACACGTGTCCATTGATGGGGGATATTAATGGGCTCTTATACTGTTGATTAGTTACCTAAAGACTATAGCTTGAGGCTGCGGTATTTTCTCACCACGTCTTAGTATTCCTTTGAGTTGTACGACTCACGCTAATAGAGTAAGAATGAGGAAGGTAGAATTTCAGAGGGAATCTACATGCATTCGCGTGGAGAGATAATGGGAAATAATTTAGAGATAAAACCTATTTATACCTGAATGGGTTCTAAAAAATGATATGCCCATCACAAACTGTCTAGCCCAGTCCAAAGATGTAATTTTAATGAGAAAAAATGGGGGTTAAGGGAGGGGAATATTTTTAATGAATTTTATCAAAATCTGTTTAGAGATAACATAATAAACCATAACGTGTATTAACGTTTAGTATCATATTCCGCACCTATTCTGACACAATTATATTTGATCTACTTAACTAGCTACAGTATGCAAATAACTCTTTTCTTCATTAAAACTATATTTTATTTATAAAAATTGATTTAATTTTTATTGAAATGAAATATAATATAATAATATTGTAAATATGAATGGCTTAAAATCTAAGTATTAAGCATGAGGATGGTGATATTTATATAAGTACACCCACATTAGAATGTTGAGGTAATGGATAGACTCCATTGATAAATCATATGGTTAGGACTATCCCTCTTACACGTGGCCAAAATTTGAACCCCCACCTTTATGTTACCAGTGATTTGATTTATTCCTTGGTAGCTTGTCACCAAAGATAACGTGACCATCAACCTAGAAATAAATAAATAAGAACTCAATTACACTATTACATAATTATTTTGGGGCATCACTATACCTTAGTTCAAGCTGCAACGCCTGTGTATTGTATTAGAATATTGAAGGAATTTAAACCTAGGTGAGATCCAATAATCAGGTACCAAATCATCATACTAAGGCTAATTTCTCTATGATAGAAGACTTTCAGCCCTTTCAGGAATCAAAAAGAAATATTTGATCATGTGATGTACAGCCACCCCCTCTTCTCTCTCTTTCTCTCTCTCTCTCTTTCTCTCTCTCTCTTTCTCTCTCTCTCTCTATATATATACAACTATTCTTTTCAAACAAGACCTATTTAAAATCACAACTGTAAAATTTAACATTTTTTTTTTCCAGCAGTAGTTAACATACGAATAAATATTTAAAGGGAAAGAAAAATTCTTCCAGAAATCATGGTATTGAAGGAAGTAGGGGAGGGGGAACCATTCCAATATTCCCATGGGTTGATCCACACACACATAACCCACACACTCACACATGGACTCATAGGTCACCTGTAAACAAAGCATTGTTATATACGTAGAGTCAATATTCCTGGACTGCGTATGACGTCACACAGAAAGTTTAATATCTTTTCATAGGTATTATTAGGCACAACGAAACAATAACAAAATGTAAATTCATAATAAAATGTTACTATTTAATTTCATTAGGAAATATAATTTTCTGATTTGCTGCTTCTTTAATGAAGTTTGTAAATTAACTTTTTGAATCCTATAAAATATTGACAATATAGAATGGAACATAATGGAACATAGGTTCAAATACCTAACATATAATGATCATTAAGTTGTTAAAATCACTGAGAGATGGTTTAGTTGATAGTATTGTTTCCAATACATTATGACAGGTAAATTTAATCCAAACAGTCATTTTCAATTTACAAATTATTTCTATTGGACGCTATCTGAAACAGCCCTAAAGATATTAATTCACTAAATAATAAATATATGAGCTATAAATTTACCCAAAGCAATTTGAATTAAATGTTGTAGTACAATTATATGATATATATTTGGATAAAACCGCTACACACTTTAAAACAATATTTTAGATAAAGGCTAATTAAATTTACTAATTTATATATTTAATTTTTTTTGTTTAAATAAATGTTATCAAAGTTTATTTAGTGAATATATTAGTGTAACAATGCTTCTTACTGTATACATGAATTTTACTTATCTGTGATATTCTATTTTGACAAATTTTTGTTTTAACGGATTAAAAATTGAAAACCATATTTTACGTTCCATTCTGTAGGTTTATTTATTTACTTTAACAAGCACTTTTTCTGAAGTTGATTTTTAACACACACGCGAATAAAGAGTATTGTATTTATTTTGATTGTTTACATTGAAATTTTGTTTTGATTTCAAACTCTCTACGATACTCTCTTCAAAACTCTCTGCCTATTAAATAAATGTATTCGACAAATGATATAAGAAAAAGTGTCACACGCCATAATTATATTCTCCAATCTTAGTCAAAATAACACTTCTAAGACCGGAAGAAAACACACACTCAATACGTATTTTGAGGAAACGTCAGGTCCAGACGATCCTGTGAACTTTCTGATCCTTTGATAGCAGAGGAAGGGAAAATAGCCTTCCAGAGTGCCTGTTGCAAAACTGGTTCCAGTTCTTGCAACCGTCCGATTACCAACTGTGGTGTGAGATGTTCTGGTCTGAGAGAGAAGGGAATGATCTGTTGATCCTCCAGGCCAAGGAGGCTGAAAAAAAAAAAAAGGGTTATAAATGGTACTCCCCACACTAAATAATATGGCATCTTCCTAGTAAGCCATGTGCATCCAGACCTATGCAGAGGGAATGCATCTGTTTTTTTTTGTTGCAATAGCGATGGCTTCCCAACTGGAGGGTGAGGAAAGAATTGCATCGACCATGATGGAAGGGTGGAGCTCTAGGCATAGTTAGCCCTCTTTGCACACTTTTTTTTTGCATGCAAATAAGGAGGAGGTGCCTCACCACCCCGTTCTATTAAGTAGGTTTTTTGCACATAAAGCTTTAATTTTTCTTTCGCGAAATGTAAGGCGGGGCGAATAGGTCGGCCATGATGCATTTTTTATCTGGAACAAAAGATTGGATTGGTTGGGGTGGGTTAAGACCAAATTACAATCGTGATTCATATATTCTTTCTTCTTTTATATCATGATAAAAAGAGATACTATGATTATGTTTAAACTGCATTCACAAAATGATCTAAGAATTATAGCTAATTTAAGGTAGGCGTGTCTTTTGAATGCCCTCAACTGGAATCAAAGGAAATAACTCCCTCTTTACCACTGATTCAAAAAAAAATAAAAGAACGTCACTATAATGATGCTAACCTGTTTCTGTAAATTTTTTTCGTCTGGTTTGCAAATGTGTAGGAACAAATTTTTCGCAACCTTACACACGATGCACCCGCCAGTTAGCCATGCTGTGGCTTACAGTTTTGGCGCGTTTACGTTTTTGTGCTGTGCATTGTGTGTGTGTGTTTAAAAAAAAAGTATCTCTCTCTTATGCGATTGACCTATGTATTTGCCGGCGTAAACAATAACGTATTGGTTTTTTATTTCACAGATATTTTTTATATTTGTTTGTTGCTTTTTTTTTTAAAAGCTGATCAATTAGTGGAACATAGTAGTGAATGATTGAATCGGTCACGTGTGTTTAATTCCCTCCCCCCCCCCGCCCCCCACCAGTCAGGGATTCATTGTTATACTTTTTAAAGTATTACACATCTAAAACAAATTTAATATGTATATGTTATTCGTATTACGTCCCATATTTTATTATTTGTTGATGTCAATAAATATCAGGATACTATTTGACAGAAATCATATTCATAACACTTGTTGCCGATAATCGTTAATAAGTCGCTGTTTAAGTGGATGGTAAGCTCTTTTTAGGAATATATAAGTATACTATTCGTCCAGGTCATCGGAGTATTTACACTTATGGGTGTAGGGATAATACATATATAAGAAGAGTACCCGCATACGCAGGGCGGTTGAATTTGTAACAATTTTACAAATAAAAATCGAGGCCGACTATGTTTTACTCGTCTCCATTGGTGTTGATATTAAAGTTATATTATCATTTTATTAAGGTCTTTAAGTCTAATGTCATGGCGCAAAGTGTTACAAGGTCAATCGAGCCTCTTAAAATGGTTAGTGTGGTAGTATATTCCCGCTCACCTGGTCCTCAATTGATAAATCATACATAGGCTCTGCACTACATAGCTCCAATGGGAACGTTGATATTTCCGTTGATTTTGACCAATGAAAGTCCTATTTTTTGTTAAGTGGCTATCAAAGTAGTAGTTTAAAATAACTTTGCTTACTCTGGAAACACTAGATGACCCACCACAACCTAAATATTTGAGTTTCAAATTTATTTGTATTATTTTATTTTTAACCAACTGTATGAATAGTTTTATTCAAAACATCTTTTTAATTCATGAATTCACGTGCCTAACACAGGTTTGGAGCTATTAGGACCTCATCCCACTCTATTAGTAAACATTTAATAAATAGAACCTCAGATATTCTTTCATAATCCAACGATGATTTAGACCTGTATTGATGGGCACGTGGTCTAAATATTAAGCTCATTCAGTCCGATTTTTTGGTGACCGAGAGGGTGAGGTTCAAATATTGTATAATGTGCAAAGCTTGTTTCTTACTAAATGGTTTTCCTCTATCCACCTAAGTAAATATGAATATATAATTTGTACTTGGTAAAAACCAAGACTTTTACATGCTTTGTACATTTTAAACTCTTAATCCTTCCTACCATATAAACACCAGTAACATATGTATAACCCAAATGGGTAGTAAAACGTGGTAGAATAAACTTGTAAAATGTTGATCTAACACGAAATTGAATCAGTAAGTTTCTACTTTTTTAACGCTTGTGTAATTTTTGAATTAATGAAATCTTTAACTTATGGGAACGTGGGTAAATGCATCTTCTTGTGACGGTAAAATTTGATTTCCGGTCGGGTGTAGTGAATTATATTTTCTTAAATCATGTTCTACTATCCCTCCATGCCAATGCAGAAGTATTTCCTCATTCCATCTCCCATTAGTGTAAATACTCGGACAGCCCTGATGGGTGTTGAGACGCGAAGCTCAATATGGGAATTTTTGGGAAGTTACGACAGATGCTCGATTGGTGTTAAGTAGACACTATTTTTTACATTTAGAATATATATTGTTATAATGCATTTAAGTCTTTCTGGGTCGTTTGACTGCTTATTCCGGCATCTTAAATCAGCCTTTAGCTTGTCTACTAAGCTGCCAATAGAAAAAATAAAATAAACATCAGTGAAATGTGGGATTTCCCTTTCACATTGATAAGATAACGTCTTGGGTCTAGATGTAGTGTGTGTTCTAGATTTAAATTAGTTTTAAGAGTCATCAGCTGATATAATCAGTCGGTTCAGAAGGTAAACGGCAAATAATGCAACGAATGAATAAATTAAAAATTGCTTGCAAACATTAACAAAACATGTGTATCTCAGGATCCATTAGTAAACGTTTTTCTGAATGTGGGTACCCAATTTGTCAGTAATTTAAGAACAATTATGTGGCTTTGGGAGTTTTAAGCAGAAAATTTAAATTCGGTGTCTTACGTCATTATAAAGTGGTTGAGGTCTAAAGAAGTTTTTGAACTTAGGGTTCCCACAAAAATCACAGCATTTTAAACTGTCTGTGGACTAAACTTCTTAACCTGTCATTTGGACTAGCAAGAAATTTAACTTAATTATGTAATTTTTCTCCAGAGTACGTTAGTTAATTAATATAGTTACTGTAATTAAATTGTAAACAAAATTTGAGAGCTGTAGAATAAAAATAAGCCTTTATCTTTATAGGTATAAGTCTTGTTGCCGGTCTGACCTACCTGCATCAAGTTATTTGAAAGCATTTTTTGTAAACGTATTTAGGCAGTTCTTTTGAATTTTTCGAAATAATAATTCATGAACAAAAT
This sequence comes from Timema douglasi, assembly GCA_901482245.1. Lineage (NCBI taxonomy): Eukaryota > Metazoa > Arthropoda > Insecta > Phasmatodea > Timematidae > Timema > Timema douglasi. The sequence continues at coordinate 39,904 of CABEEJ010004328.1, forward strand.
TATACAGTAAGAATAATTAGTACATACCAGCTGTAAATATTCACGATATAGCCAAGTTAATCGGGTCAGCAAAAATCTTAATAAATCATTGAATATATTGTGGTTATAAATTAATCTTTCAGACCGCTTAGTGCAAGGATATCATAGGTTTGCAATACCTGCCCTAGTAAAATTGCAATTGTTCAAGAAATAGCTACAACAGTTTTAAAGTTCTTACCTTAATTTTGCCGTCTAATATATATTGAGTCGAAATACAGTAAAGAAAATGGAACACTAAACAAATATTGGTTTTTATAACGACTCTTCGTACACTTTGTGGGTTACTTGTCACGGTCCCAGTATGCGCAACTTAGATCCATATTATAGTTCGTCAAGTTAAGAGTGCTAACTTCATCTCGTCTAAGTAGAGTGTAACTATTATAAATATAAACATATATATATACAATTTGTCTTTTGATAGATAATTAACTAAATTAATGACAGATTCTAATATTAGCGTATAACATCTTTGACCATAAGAGATATACGTATATAATCTAGTTCGTTCACCGTGTGAATATACTTTTAGCTTCTCTATTAGTACAGACCGTTGCCCAGGATTCATCTATGGAGGTGGTCTACACGTCATACCCGCAATGATCTGTTGTGATGATAGTGATTATGAAGGTGTGGTTCCAGGTGTAATCTTAAGACTAACTAAAAAACCTGAGTAACTCCCCTTTCGAGAAAAATATCCATGAAACCAGCCGGGAATCTATCTCGGACCTACTAGGTTCGTAGCCAGGTACACTGACCACTATATCACGGGGATGGTTATATTGAGAGAAGAAAATCATAACAAGCACATATATTGTTTGCACTGTCTTGATTTTATAAATATAATTTATGTAAATCTGTATACACTAAAATAAAATCCTAAAAGAACTGTTGCTAAAAGTTACCCTAACATCTATAGCCATATTGCAACTATTAATTTATAAATTTAAAGGCCCTATTATTTTATTTCTGCTTACTCATTTGAATGCAACTTTTCATATAATATTTAATAGCTTTCCTTTTACTCTTAGTAATGGTTGAAATAATTTAAAATCTGGAATAATTAAAATGTTAAAATAATATATTTTTTATTGGTTTCAACTTTCTCATGTATAGATCGAAATAGATATAGAATTTTTTATGCCCCTAAATTAAAAAATTTAAATTTAAAAATCTGTTGGTTTGTATCTTCTTCTACATCCATTACTGTTTCCAGCCTATGACCTGGGTCAGTTTTTTATTCTAGCCAAATATTTTCCACTGCCAGCTGGCTAGGCTTGTCTTATCTTCTTATGCTTTATAATATAACTAAAGACTAGGACAAGCACAACATTGAATCACCAACCGTTGGTTTATCAATGTGAAAGACGAAGCCCATAATTCCCTCAATCTTAAATTTTCTGTCATGGTGGGAATCGAACCTGGGACCCATTGCTCAATGGACATACAAGCTACCAACTGAGCTAAGGGGTCGGATTTGTTTATACCTTTTGCTACAGCTAAATTATTTGATGGATAGAGTTTAAGTATGATAATACATTTTATAAAGCTATTACTTGAAGGTACATTATGAACTTAGTTTTGTTTCTAGAATTAGGTGCTGTTTAGTTATGATTTAGTTTTGAATATTTTAAATTTATAAAAATGGCTCGAATAGTTTTGTCAAAATGGTTACTAGATGAGTGTTTTAACATTACATATAATATTGAATATACGTTTTTATAAAATATATATCAAAGATAGTTAACATTCAACAGATTTGTACACATTTTATTATAAACTATAATACATTCCAATTTTAATTATAAACCTGACAAATTGTGAAGCAACTAAATCTACTTTCAAATATTTATACCTTAGTTCATATGATCTGAAGCTTTCAATTTTGATCGATATTATCAATACCTAAAGAATAATACTAACAATATAGTAACATTTTATATATTTTGGCCAATTAAGAAGGTTTTTATTTTCTAAAATTTCTATATGAAAATATGGCTGTAGATTATCAGAAACTATGCTTATGCATTATTATATTAAACTATTTATTTTTAAGGTTTTGATTTAAAAATACAGTTCTTTATTTTCGACGGAACGTTTTCAATCCATTTGTATCATCTAAAAATGTATACTAGTGTTGGGAAATATGTGAAATGCGAGTTAAAAAACTATACGTTCTCTTGAGGGTGGAGAAATTTAAAATCCATTTTGGTCTTATTTATATGAAAACACATTTATGGAAAAACCCTTATTACACCTGGCCGAGATTCGTTCCCCGATATCATCCCTACCTGCAAATAAGACCAGACGATGTATATGCCTTAGACAACATGCTCATAAATGTGGGGGAAATTCCTTAATTAAATTGAAGATATAAGAAAATATAAGAAATAATTTTTAGAACAAGTAATTTTAACCACTATCTTAGGTTTATATTTTTTTCTTATAGGTTCTGTATTCAAGGATTTTCAGAATATCATAAAAACATTAAACAAATATGAAGTGTTATATGTGCGTGTATAATTAACACATTAACTGACTCCCGTATTAAATATATCAGATACATCCAAATTTCTTTAAAAGTAAGTAGCTCTCATGGGTTGTGCCTACTAGAAGTGAAACATACACATATTGTGGTATTTATTAATGAAAGGGCTGTTTGAAATTTAAAATCCACTAAAACTATGTTGAAGCATCGTAGAACTTTCTCTATAAAATGAAATTATTTGTTTGAGGAAGGCAATATTTATGTTTGTGACCCTTTACTTTGATATCATAGTAGAAACAATTTTCTTCAAACTTATTTTAAAATGTATTTAGAGAAACATATAAATCATAAAATACAACATTTTTAATCATTAAAAAGCATTTTTATACTTCCCACCTTCACCCCTTTTGGCATAGACATTATACTTAAATAAATAACCACTTCTTAATTTACGTTGGATTTCTGTATGACTTCAATTTATCTCACTACTCCGTTAGGCCTCCTGCATGAAGATCTGCCCATTTACAATTTTAATAGGTTTTTATAACAATTACAGTAGTAAAGTTAAGTAACTATCATTATGCTCTTTAAATGTTTAGTAATATTTTAAATCAATTTTTTTTGCAAACATATTTTATAAAATGATAAAATATTTTATAGCTATCGAAATATCCTTTCATAAATAACTTAGTGAATAATTTGATAATTTAAAAACAAATCTTTTCCTAGCTGAAGAATATACATAATTATATTTTAAGGATTTACAAGGCCAGGATGTATTCTTAAATTATAAACTTAAGACTATCAACTAAATGTAAGAGGTTTAACTAACCAGACAAATTTATATATTTTTTATTCCTCGGACAATTAATTAAATATAAACTCTTAGCTAAATAAAGATTTTATAATTTTTTTTTATTTTTTCACGGAAAAACAATATTTTTCAATTACTATTCTTAGTATTAATTTAAATTTTAAAGAGAGAAAATTTAAATTTTTGGAAAAATAAATCCAGGAAAATGAGTTTGCGGATATTTTGTGGACTCCCTTAGACAAGGTACTTCATATAAATGATTAGCCTAACATTTTGACACCAAGAAAATCACGAATACTAGAGAAGTATTTAATATATATGATATTTATATTTATTAGCTTATCGTTTGAATATATAAAAATAATTCTAACAAATCTGAAATCACAAAACGTGATCCTATAAAATTATACTAATACTGGTTTTACTTTCTTTAGTGTTTATATATTTAACATTCATTTATACTTTAACTATAATTTTTACTAAAAATACTTTTGGTAATTCATGTGTTTTTAAATAGTAGTATTTAATTAATAAAAATGGCAACCAGTTATTTTAAAATCAATATTTAATCTAAGATTGGCCCTTTTTATTGTACGCAAATAAATAATCTATTTAATTTATATTGTGTTTCAAAAACTATTTTTTGTTATTTATGGAAACTTGTTAAATTAAATTAGGGTAGTTAAGGTGAATCCAGGTTAGCATTTTTAAAGTATTAAAACATTGTTGTGGTATCATAGTTCCAATTATGTTTTGTTATTCCGTGAAATAATTGGGTATTTTGTAGGCCTACAACTGATTAGTTGTACTCACTAATAGGGGTGACTATTTATTTCGTAATTTAATAGGTACAGTACTTAAATGTAAACATAAACCATTGGGGTTTGTTAGAGAGAGTGATCGGAAAATAACCCCATCTGCAAATTATTGATTAAAGTGTTGTGTTACTAATATGCTTGCTCTTCCACTGGTGCTTTAAAATGGAGCTAAAATACACATTTTTTGTTGGAAATTTATTAAAATGTTTGAACGAGAAAATAAATAAAAATGATATAGGTTACATTATATAATTAAACAGGACTATTATTGATTTCAGTGATGTTTAAATATAAGTATCTTAGATTATAAGTAATACTTTATTTTTATAATTACAATTTATACCTCCTTATTTCAAAATAATTTGGGGAATTATGATCTTAGGTGGAAGAAAACACTTTAAAAAATTATCTATTAGTTTGTATAGTATTATTTACTTCTAAAATGTTTTCCAATATTAAAACAAAATAAAATTTTGCTAGTAACTTTAATAGCTTAACGTAATGAAGCTAGGTCCTAATGGCTAGTAGAGTTAAAGATTACTCCAACAGCTAAGATAATAAAGAGTAGGACCGTCTGTGACTGTTAGGATTAAAATATAAATACTATTATAATTTATAAGATTAGAATGGTTATGCCTTACGCTACAAACTAAGATTAGGATAATTTATATAGTACTCTACAAGCTTAGTTTAGGACCCACTTCTGTGGACAAATCGTCTAAAGCATCACTCTCCTATAATACTGGTATGCTGATGATGGGTAGATCGAGGCTAGAGTCTCGTTCAAGTGTATTGAGGGTCATTTTCCCTAAATATTTTCCCGTTTCCTTCCAAGAGAATGCGGAAAGACCACTTATAAAACTTTACCCTTCTCATCTTACCCCATTAGATTAATTATCATACTTGCGTAAAACCTGAACACATAGTAAGTAGCAGTAGTAAATAAAAACATAGGCTTTATTACACAAAATAATTTTTGGCCTGTCTATAGTCTATTTTATTAGTTAGTAGTATTGCTAGCCGCTTATCCAATAAGGAAGACGAGTATGAATTCAACCAATTGCAATAGTAGAAATTTGGATAAAAATTTTGATAATGCTATTAGGGTTTTTCAGGTAGTTATTTTCTTATTTAATTAATGAAAACAACTTAATAATTACTCGACATTATATTTAATACATCTTATTATATACATAGTTTACGATCCTGAATAAGCATACATTTGCAACTATTTATGTATATGCAAATAGTTAACTTTAAAATTTAGTCAAATATAAAGTTCAATTGGATTAAATCGTGACATAATTTGGATTATTATGGAAAAGTGATTAAACATAAAAAAGTAATAATTATGATCCTTAAAACTTGAATAATTACAGTGAGAAAATAAATCTCATTTTAGAAAAAAAAAAGTAAAAAATATTAACATGTCATTTATTAATTAATTGCATTAATCGCATTGGCACAACGGCTAATCATACTTTCTTTCTCATCCAGATCACTAGGTTTGTAATCCCTTTGTGACCGTTTAGAGGTTTTATATATTTTTGTAAAAAATCATAGAACTACATTTTTTTTTTTGAGAACGCAACCAATTTTATATGACATTGGAAAAACTATCATGATAGCTTTCATATACTCACTGATTAACTTAATTTATGTATATATCATGTATTATAGGCCTTATATGAATGTACGAATCGGTCCCTTTTTCTTATAACATTTTGCTTCCATATAATATGACTTGGTCAGTGATTCAGTAAAATAATGAATCCCACAATAATTTTCAAAGTAAATAGTTGAATATAATTTTGTTGGAAACCTTAGGAAATAAGGTAGGTAGTTATTTTATAATTTATAATATGTTGAGTATTCCAATTTTATTAAAGAGATTTATTAATCTCTTACATAGATTAGAAAACACAACAACAATAATTATGATAGTAATATTATTTTAAAGAATTTTAACAATTATGGTGATTTATTAATAATGTTTACCACTTACTTACTCTATGGCATTAGGAACTAGAAAACTAATCACGAACTTACAGTACGCCACCTATCACTATCTTGAGCTAGTTTATATACAGCCCCCCTCATTATACCATATTTCTTTCAGGTTCATTTTAATATTATCACAGCCGTATTTTTTAGGAATGAGTACATATAATTTAGTTTTAGAATCTATGTCAGTAGAAGTTCTATTTGAAGTTTATCAATATTAAATTAGTCTTATTAAAATAAATAGTAAAAAGGATCTGAACCAAAATTAAATATAAAATTACTATAGCATCTAATAGAAGACGATTAATGATATGTAAAAATATTGTACAAATAACTTGTTGAATTTTTTATCTAGATTAATTTATTTAGAACGCTAGTTATCAAAGTCTAAAATATATATTACTTTATGGGTTATTTGATAAAATTGATATAAAGAATATAAATGTATATATTATAATATAATATGATAATAATATATTTGTTTTATGTGCGCTATATCTTAAAAGTCCGAACTATCTATATATTTAAACTATTTGAATCGGGATGAGGAAGGTAGAATTTTAGAGTAAATGTGTTTGCAATTGAATGACAGAATAGAATAAAAACATTTCTTAAAGGCCATCCTCAATACACTTTGCAGAGATTAGAAACGTTAGCCTCCACATAACTAGCAAATAATATCAAATGAGGTTAAGGCTTTGGCCCACATAGATACTTTAATTTATTTTATGTTAATGTGACTGGGATTTATCTCTAAATCTCTTTATTTTGTGTCCAAGCAGTTGAGATATTATGATTAGTCTATGTATTTGTAACCAAATATTGTTGGAATAAACTAATGGAACCATTAACAATAACCAATATACAAAAATATTTTAAACAAGATTATTTTTTAAGCATTATATTATAAGATACACAAAAATATATTTCATTTAGTATTAAAAAAATGACAATCAAATAATATTCCAAAAATGTATTTTTAAACTAAACTCACTTAACTTGAAGGTCAGAAGATTAAGTTACAATTATTATTTTGAAACATTACTAAACATTACAATTCTGATTTATTTCGAATTTTAACTCTTAATATATTTAATACAAAAACATTAATTTAACTGCATATACAAACAATTAACTAGTAAATATTTATCAAATATTAACAACATCATTTTAATAATATTGTTTTATTTGTAAATTGTATTAGAACCATTTTATTAATACATCATGCTATATTTTGAAAAATTGCACTATGTTATTTTGTTATAAAATATTTAATATTTAATATCAAAATTTTCAAAATAATCATATGATTAGAGGTTCTAAAAGGTCTTTCGAAAGAGGTTACAAGGGCTCCCTCCCCAAGAAGTTTTTTTAAAAACCTGGATTACTCTAGAAACTAATTTGAATGAGATTCATCTTTATGTATTTCCTTGACCTTAATTGCCAACATATATATATATATATATATATATATATGGCATATCTGACCATGATATATGCTAAATTAAATATGTAGATTTCTAGCTGCTCTTTGGGAAAATAACGTTGCCCAGGGTATAACTTAAAGGTTGTTTATCAGTAATACCCACAATGAGGCTACGTTATACTAATAATTATTAAGGTTGCAGTAGAAAAAAGTCTTGAACCTAATTACTAGGCCATAGTGACCGTAAAAACAGATTTTCTTTCTGAAAAATTACATATATTACGGCTGAGAATCCAACCTAGGACTTCTTGATTGTTGACAAGGAATGATTAAATTTATATCAAGATTCTGGCCGATAGATTATCATAATTATCAATTAATTAAAATCCATTCATATCGGTGTGCACGCAGATTAATTTTTAAAAGTCAAGTTCATATTTACTGTTTTTCTGTTGGTCGGATATGAATTCTAAGATTCTCATGATTAGAAAATTATAATACTTTCTAAGCATTAACTATATGTGCCCCCACTAATTGGGATATATTTTTGTTTAAGTTTAGTTATTGTTTCATTAGGGAGTGTGACGGAGAATGTGTAAACGAAGTAATATTAAAAGATGAGTGAGGAGTATATTTTAGCTGTGACATTCGTGATAAGCTGTACATTAATAAAACGATAGTATTTTACCAGGCAAAACATCAATCGGTAAACTAGGTCTGTTGCAATGATCACTTCTTATAACAACGTTTTTATATAGAATTTAAAACACAGTTTTATGTAAATTACATATTTTAATAAGTTTGTTCAGTTTAACTTAACAATAAATATTTGTTATATTTAAATACTAGGTTTAATCGTTTAATGGATGTTATAGAGGTAGCTTTTTCATAGACGTATGCATCTCTTCTATTATATATTTGGTGATGTGATTAATTAACACACTATAAAATTATAAAATCAAAGATCAATCTCGGAATCTTGAACAGATTTATGTCACATACTCTCAAATCATCCTAGGATTATACTGCCATTTTAAACCTACTTTATATTTTTAACTATGATTTATAATATTATATGCTACATTTACTCTAACACAAAAACAGCAACACAATCAACACAATGTTTTACATATACATATACATATACACGCATATATATTTGCAATGGGTATTTGATTAAAATATAGTTATATCATGTATTTAAAGGTGATACTTTGATTATTTTACAAAAATAAAATAGGTTTTAGTCATCAAATTATTTTAATTGTTTTAACACATCAGAAATAAAATAACACCCAAATATAAATTAAAATAATTATTTTTGGTGTTGTTAAATTATAACGAATCTGGACATAAATATAAAAAGTTTTATTTACTGGACCTTAGACACAGTATTAAGTATGTAAATAAATCAGAGTACAACCGATATAGGGCCGTATATAAATATTATATAAACATTAAAATAAAAATAAAAATTATTCTTATGAAAATGATTATTACGAATTTAACATAAAATTTTCCATCATGTATTCAGTATGCAAGAAGAGAAAATTCACTATACGGGAAAAATAAAAATTACAAAACATGATTAACATAAATTAGTTTGATCTTCATAGTCTTTTAAAATAATACATGTTCCTAAAATAGGCCTAGTTTATTATCTTGTTATCAATAAGTAAAACGCCATAGATTTCACATTGATTTAGACTTCAATTTAAATTTAAAGTTAGATTTTAACTTTATTTATTATAGTTCTGACCACCAGTTGCATTACCTGTAAGAGGCCAGCAATAAAAAAAAATACATGACAAGAAAATATAGAATAATTACGTAGGAAAACAATAATTTTAAATTAACATAAATTCACACTAGTACATATAAGATATTTGTATGGAACTATTTGGAAATAAAAGTATTCTAAAACTTTTTTAGTGACGAACATATAATTAAAGTCCATATTGCAATTAGGTTCCTTTAATAACTCTATAACTTGGCTCTTTGGTGAAAAATTGTAAATTTGGCAAATCTACAGTTTGCGTTACAAATACAATGGTCAATAGATCTGAGCTGGTAAGAGTTACTAATAAAAAATTAATGATTTTGTGTTTAAGAGGCTTGAAAAAGAAACATGTTCAAGGGAAAGCTTACGAGAAATGTTTCTATTGAAAATTTTAAAAATAAAAAATAAATTACAATGAAATCCATGCGGAAGAGCTCTTGTAACGCTAAATGTTCCGAATTCTGTCATAATCACAATACGAAAGAGTTAACATAGATAGCCCTAATAAATTCACATTAAATGTTTTCCAACAAAAAAATAATTAAGATAATTTAATTATGAGCTCTACTAGAATATTTTGGGCTAGATTTAACCAAGTCATATTAAAGACTGAAAATGCAGTCATTTTCTTAAATGAAGAGGTAATAAATTTAATATGTCCAAGTAATGTCCATGATGGAGATATTGTATGGTCAACATGACAATGAAAGCAGAGTTTACTGTCCAGACCACCTTGATCATTAATATGAAGGGATTGCACTAGGTTATCATTGGCCAATTCATAAATAAATATTATAGGGTTGGTTTTCTTGTAAACAATGTGGATTTTTCTTGATTTACTAATAGACTTACAATATTTTTCAATAGACCATAGAAAAATACCATTCATTTAATTTTGCAAATCTATACAGTCTGAATATTGTAATTTGATTATTTTTAAATAACCTGACATCATCTGCAAATAGTAAATAACTAGAAGAATTTCAGTAGCTATCATTTTTATCATAGCTATTTTAATTAAAACAATACCTATAATTTCATATAACCACTGGCTTTTCAGCAAAGCATATTAAGATAAATTATAATAATTAAAATTAAAATTAATTATAAGACCAACATTAGTATTTATTGCGTAATATATGCTGTAAAAGATAATCACTATTATTATTCTATCACATAATACATGTTTGGAAAATTAATAAACAAATATATATATTATATTTTAAAATATTAAACAATAAGCTACAATAAAACTCGTAGATTTGTGTTTAATAAACAGTTGTAAGAAATAACATGAAAAAGTATTTTGAGTTTTGTTTATTTATGAACGTTTTCAAAATTCATAGCATTCATGAAATTTGATACTTAACTTAGGAATTTATGTGTATTTTAAAATTATATAATGACGAGCTCCTATACTACCAGAAGATCAATAGCTACAAACTAAAATAGACTAGTCAGGTGCCTTCAATGACAAACTACCGATTATAACATCTATATGTTTATTAATATTATATAATGCATAACAAAACAATAGCCTAGAAAACTACGTCCAATCCTACAGCACTAGCATCTATATATTGATTGGGTGTCATTAATTAGTCAAAGGGATTCTAAAACTCCAAAATGTTCATGTTTTAGTTAAAATGTTTCAAGAGTCTTGACAATTTCAACATCATTTTTTCTCAAAGAAGAGATGTTTATTGCAGAATTTGAAGAATTTATGTATGACTACTACGAGGCCATCTAAACAATATTATAAATATCACTAAATTACAACGATTTAAGATTTGACATATTATATATAGAACCTCGGAAACTAGAATATAATATGTTGTTTAATCATTTGAAAAAGATATAGAGTAAATGCGGGTAACATGGAATACCATTTACTTTTTCAATAATATCAAAGCATATTTTAACAATTTTTCATTGAGTTCCATATTAAACTTATAATTAATATGTTATTAACTATTTTTAGTAATTAAAGCAAAATTAGTAACTTTTGATGTCCTGTAGGAGTACTTAAAAGAGATGTGGAACAAATGAGGGCAATGTGGGATAGGGAGGGCAATATGGAATACTACACATTTTGTATAAAAAATTAAATATATATTTACTAAAACTAACAAATGTTTCATAATAAAGTGTATAAACATAAAAATATTATGTGTTAAACAATAAAATAGTAATAGTTACGAATCATAGAAATAATAATAATAATAATAAAAAATAATTTATTAATAAACCAGTATTAATAAGAAATTATTAAAATATAATAGACTAAGTTAGTGTGTCAAGTTTCATTGTTCTCTTAATGGATTTTTTAGCTGTTAGGAAAACTGTTTAAGCTTACGTTAACAAAATAAATCACTTGCCAAATACTTGAAAGATGTGCGGGCATTATGGAATAGTAGTATTCCTTATTTACCGACTCGCCATTTTGGAAAACAATATTTTTTGTTAGGTCATAGTAAAATTACAGTATAATTATTATTAATATTATTAGCACCGCGTCTTACTACCCGTTCGGGTTATACGCACTTACGCTAATGTGTAATGGTAGGGTGATTGTGAGATGAAATGGAGGACCTACAGTTTAACGTGGAATCCGAACCACGGTGGAGGCCTGGCATTCCCCACATTCACAAGATGTCTTGTCAGAGGTGAAGGAAGGGTTTGGTAACCAGATAAATCTTTGCCAGGACCGAGGATTGAACCCTGGCCTCCAGCATATAAGTCTGACACCTTACCCCTAGACCAACCAGGTCACCTAAAATTACAGTAAAATAATGTTTTAGACCAAGGATAAAAGTGAGTGAGCCTTAAACTAATAATTTGATTAGAATTAATAAGAATAGTAGAATAAAGAAATATAGCTTGATAAACACTAGCTTCAAAATAAACAATCGTCTCTCACCAAACAATCAGTTGATCTGTCGACGTTTATAATAGTTGAAATAGTTAAAGATAGATTGTGAACTTTAAAATATGAGAAACAATGGTATTCCGTACTGCCTGAATCTTCCATAATACACGCATCTCCTCTACTATATATATTTTTAAATTATTTGATTATACTTTATTTATCAATTACTGTTTTAAAGAATTCTTCTTCTTAATTGACTTAATAATGTTGAATGAGTTAACTAGAACTAGGGGCCAAACATTGAGCTAAGAACTCGTGCTAAACGCCTCTAAGTTCTTTTATTAAAACTGAGAATAGAACTCCTTATATATTTTTAATAATTGGATATAAATGATTAAAATTGAAAAAAAATTTATCGGATGACATAATCGCAGAAACATTCTTCTGTAGTGAGGAATTTTATTTTCCAAAAATAGGTTTTCAGTTAACTAGCCTAGAAAAAACAACAACATCATCTTCTTAGTCAAAGAAAAATATCTTTAAACGTATTATTATAAATTTAATCAGATTTTCATTTTATATTTGTAAAAGTAAATCTGTGTATATATATATAGCTTGAAGACATATTTAAAAATGGGTAGATTGGAATTGGTTTTCATGGTCAAATATAATGTATATATATTATATTTGACCATGGAAAACAATTCCAATCAATATAAAATATATAAATATAATATATATATATATATATATTTGACCATGAAAAACAATTCCAATCTACCCCTTTTGAAATATGTCTTTAGGCTTTTTTTTAAACTTTAAAAAAAATCTATTATTAGTAGTATAAATTAACCTAAATTAATTAGTTTATTTAGAAAATAAAAAAAAACATTATTTACCAATAAAATAGTCTTTTTATCCAAATTTTGAAAAACATTGTGTTGTTTACAAATGTTTTCAAAAAGACAGTTGTGTGGGAACTATATCAGAAGCCTTTATAAAAAATCTATATATGTAATCTTTATAATGTAAAACCAACTTAACAACCACTTATATTGAATAAAATAGTTAAAGACGCTTTATAAAATTCCAGTCATCAGCTAAACACCCATAAACGAATTTCCTCCCACAATAAATGTAAGTAGCTTTATTTGTCATGTAAAACACTCTCTTTATATTCATTTTAAACAACATATTTAAGCTATTTTAAAAACTTTTTGAATTTTTAAAAATTATTTATCAGTATAGAATTTTTACCCAAGAAACAAGTATAAAGTGTTATTTTTCAGGTAAAATATTCTTAAGATAACTATTTTAAATATATTGGTTTATTATTATTATTATTATTATAGCACCACGACTTACTAACCATTCGGGTTATACGCTTAAGTACGAATTACTCTATTGGGTTAAGATTTAGTAAGGTAGAATTTAGAGGAAGTGAACCCACATTTATGTGGAGGGAGAGTGTAAACCCATTTAGGAAAAGCAACCCCCAGCTCACCTGACCGAGATTCGGGCCTCGATATCCCCATCTTCGGCAGTCTAGGTCAACACAAAAACAGCGTGTTATCTGACTACGCTACCGAGGCGGGTAGTTTGTTAGAGCTATTTTTGAACCATTTGAAATCCAACAAAAAATCATTCTTTAGTAAACTACCCTTAATTTGAGGGCGGGCTTGTTTCAAAATAAAAGAATGTCTCGAGATATATTCCTAAAACATTTAAATATCAGGTTTGAACCTAATACATCTAACCATTTAGATCTTAGCCCATGTACAGACAGACAGACTTGTAAAGTCCAATTTTTGTTTTGGGGCACATTCAATGTAAATATTCACCATTATCTCAAATTAAACATTTTTCAAGATTAAATTTTTTTTTTCAAATTATGATAAAAGTAACTGGGACAGTCCGTGTAGTACTACGAGTAAATACCCAGGTTTATCACCAGTATATATATATATATGAATTATTTGGTGGGATTTAGATATTAATCATTTTTTACTACTTATATATTTACTGATTATATATAAGGATTCAAATATGTACTTTGGTATAAACACTATGTTTCAATATTTATTTACACCCACAGTCCACACCTAGCATCTTAATATTTATCAAATGAATAGCGAGATTTACGAATTAGATCTGACTATAAAAGCACATATATCAATACATTTATATTCCAAATAAGTCTGTTTTTGACTATATAAATAGCAGAGCTTGCAAAGTCATTAAACGCAAATTAGTATTTTTAATATCATTAACCGAGTCTCAACTTCTAGATATTGTTAATATCTAACACTACTCTTCAGAATGGTTCCACGAGGTACTTTCTCTTGTCACCCAGTACATTATTGCCAATGTGGGTTGGAAATAAAAGTAAATACCTACGTTTTCGCCACATGGAGTTAAATCATTTTACCATACATTTTAGGGCCTAATAACTTTATAACCATTCAGCTAAAATGACCCACAATATAAATAATGGCAAATATAACTAAATAGTTGATATTGGGTAGATTTTAAGGCTTCGAGTTGGCAAAGTTTACAAGCAATACATTCTCTTAGAGCAGGCTTGACCAACCCAAATCTTTGCATGGACCTCTTTAACGAACACAAAATTTCCGTGGACCACACATAAGATAAAATCAATTAAAATATAAAATTAAATGTGATAAACATGAATTTTTTAAATCAATTTTTTTATGTATCTACATCAATACGTTTTCTTTGCAACTATAAAATTTTTTTAAACGTACTTCAATATTGAGAGTAGCACATTTTAATTTACTATCCAGATTTCATCTTTCTTTAAAGTTTGCTATTTACTCTGATTAAATTTCATTTTTGAAAATAAAAAAAGTTTCACAAATGGTTACCGATCAGAAGAAGGGCAAGATAACCCGCCTCGGTGGCGTAGTTGGCTAACGCGCTTGTCGTGTTGAAGCTCGACTGCTGAGGACGGGGTGATCGAGGTTCGAATCTCGGTAGGGTGAACTGGGAGTTGTTTTTACTAAATGGTTTTCCACTCTCCCTCCACGCGAATGTGGGTTCACTTCCTCTCATACAACCTTCCCAATTCCTAATCCATTAGCGTAATTAGTACTTAAAGCGTATAACCCGAACGGGTAGTAAGACGCGGTGCTAAATATTATTATTATTATTAAGAGCAAAATATCTCTAACACTTTATATTATTTTGTCAGTTTTGAGATATGACGATCAAATACTACTAAAATTTTATTAATCGCTACAGCTTACTTCGAGAAACTCCTGTGATGACTGTTTTTAAGATTAATTAACAATTAAAAGGTTAGCATCGCTACTTTTAAGTTGACACTCAAACAAAGATAATAATTTAATTTGGAATGCTTTGATGTGATTACAAGCCCCCGGTAATTAAATTAACTTACCCCTGCTACGTTTTTATGAGTTGGTTAGTTTTTTGTTTATATTGTATCTATCAAATTACATAGGTACAACAACCACTATTCATTATTTATTTCAGAAAATGTTACTCTCACCTCGTTCATTAGAATTTCAATTTCTTTTTACAATTCAAAAGATAGTTTAAAGTTTTTTCTCGATTCAGCTATCCTAAATTGGTAAAATAATTGAGGGAGCCTTTCTTTCAATGTTCAGGAATTTCATTCAAGTATTTCTTAAACTGGCGATACTGCAGCGCATGCGATTGGATATAGTTTACTCTTTTCATAGCTACAGTCACGAACATGGTTAATAGACAAACCATATACAAGATGTATAAAAAGTGTAAGACAATCACATATCTGGTTTTAATGGTTGTAGCCTCTAACTTGTTAATAAACAACTTTGCAGCTCCTTTATTTTTCTCTATTATGCTCCACATGATGTTAATCTGGAAAGCGCCTCTAAACGCAATATTTAGTCGGACAAACCCTTGTTTATGGCTTTAAAAGCCTCTTCACATTTTCACCCTTAGTCGTGTTTTTAAAGCTTAAAAGGTATATCTTATCTTCATTCACTTGGAAAGAATAGTTAAGTCTACGAATTTCTTACTTCGGGTTGAGACGTGTCTAAAATATTCGTACTTTCATCGAAAACTAGAGTCTAGGCTCTGAATTCTTAAATCTCATCTTGCAAAGTACCATGGTTTCAGCTGATATTTCATTAAAACTATGGTATTGTTTGACGCAACATAATTATAATTGAAAATATTCTACTTTTATTGGATAAAACATATTATATAACGGCTTCCACACCCTCTTTAACCAGTTCCCGATCTGAAAATGGCTTTATTTTCTTTGCAGTTGTCAGTGCGATATAATAGCTTATGTTGACAATGTCAGATGATTGATGTAACGATAAACTAAAGGTTGCTTGCTGATATTTTAATTTAGATATAAGGGCAGCAAAATTGCGTTTTTAAATTATTAATTGAATTTCAAATAATCACCATGTTTCGTTTCATGATATATGTTAATATTCATTTCTTCAAATTTAGCGATTGCATCTTCTGCAAATTAAACATGTTAATCTGTAGTTATATAATATGAATAAGTAATCGTCTTCCCAATGGTCACAGAACAGTTTGATTTCTCATGTAAATATTTATTGATTCATTTATGAAGAGTCTACAATAATTTTATTAATCCTCTTGTACCTGCTGAGAAGCTTACCCATCTTGCTCAAGACGATACGAACAAGGTGTAGAAGAGGAGAATACACAGAATAACAGAACTTAGCTGTTCAAGTGATGATATCAAGGAGTATAGTTATAGAGTGATTATATCCTTCTTGATTTTGATGGCTTCCATGGTTCCTTTTACGGTCTCAGGGACGCAACGTGATTAGAAGAATAAAGAGAGTGGTGGAGTTTAGGGGAAGTAAAACTTGTAAAATCTATGTCTATCGTTATTTATCGTGACTATAAGCTAGATAATGATTTAACACTGCTGTATTTGATAGTGTAAAATAGTCTGGTGGGCCGCAAAGAATAATGGGGTGGGCCACGGGTTGGCCAGGCCTGTCTTAGAGAATCATGAATAGTTGCTAGGCTGGGGAAAATTCCATTCTGTATTCCCTTTTGGTCCTTTCTCTGGTACTTAGAGCCCATTATGTTTCTGGTCGGTAAATTAATTAGGTGCCACCATATTAAAATTATTACATTAAATAACAAGTTGCTGAGATATAATTTTGAGATTTATTATTACTTATTTAATTTTATAGTAAATATTCAGGATGCATATTACTTTTTATGCTTCATTTTTAACAAAATCAAAATAATTAAACATACCTTATGTATTAAATAGATGATTCTTTTATTAATTATCAATAAAGATCTAAAGATAATAAAAAATAACACTTTCTCTTTAAAGCTTATATTTTTGGTTGATCGGCTTAGTGTCCATTAAATCCAAATAGTACAAGTGGTTCATCAAAGGAAACACTAATATAATCATCTCTGTTTAATAAACCACACAAATATAGGATAATAACTGTGTAAGTGGCAGAGTACTTTTTATTTCAGCTCATACAAGTTCATAAAAATAATATTTCATAAATATAAAATAAAAAAATCTCCGATGATAAGTTGAATCTAGGTTTATATTTTTTTTTGCGTAAGAATAAACTAAATGCAAAGTTTAAAAAAAATATAATAATTATTATAATAGGCTAATTGACTTAGAATAAAAATACACTCGCCAAATTGTATTACTGCTAAAATGTTATAACAAATATTTTTTTATATATATATATATTATAGTGAAGCCTGCTTTAGGAATAAACTTTTATTTGATCTTATTTCTTTCGTATTGGTATACTAATATGTAAAATAATTAAGTTAAGTATTACTAAACAAATTACAAATGACGAGTCTTTCTGTTAATACCTTAGATCAGTAGTTCTCTACGAGGTGCGTGTGGGTAAATTTCTTCCACCAAGCCATTTATGTATATCTCTAATTGACAATTATTATTGTATCGCTACATTTGATCATGCATCGTGTACACTTTAAATTAAAAAATGACCCCTGAGAATTAGAATAGAGCTTGAGATCGGATGTGGTATTTAGATGAGGCTATAATCGTATTTAAATACTATAAAAGCTTGGCTATTTAGTCCGTAGATTTTATATATAAAGTAATAGGCGCTTCTAAGTAATTCAATACAAATTTAACCTTAAAACTGTTTTTACCTACAAACTATTATAAAACAATATGAAAAGAAAGATTGAGACATCTTCACATTATCGGACCAGTGGTTAGTCTTTTAGTATTCCTTTTAATTCTCAAACATAGGCTACATAAGGGACTAAGTTGATGCAAGCCTCAATAAATTAAAATAGAACGTTGTAGAACAGACTATTTTTAACTGTCACAATTATATTGTTCTGAAACCAAATGAAAAATATATCGCTTTGAATCTTACTAAAGAAATTTTCCTTTCTTAAATTGGTTTAGTGCAAAAAACTATATCTTGGAATATCTCAACTTATCAATGAAAATCATTGCTTTCAAACCTAAATTTCATAAAATCAGACTACAAATTTTGACTTGATGATGCCCTCTTTGATGATTGTTTACGAGTAGGAATATCATCGCACTTACAAATCTAAGATAGACTGGCAATTAAAAAGAATTGCCAATGATAATACAGACTTTAAACTTGAGTCATTATGTATCTGAGTGTTGATTGATTGGATTAATTTCTTAACTAAATAAAATAAAAGCTGTTTATGATATTCTTTAAACTTCGTAATTTGTCTTTCTTAAATAATGGGGTATTTGGTTAAAGAGCGATTGCCAAATAAATTAATACATATTTTTGAAAGTAAAATTCAACTCATATTTATCTCACGTTAGTGTAGAAAGCTTTGTATTATTTGATGTCCAAATTAAAACTCATATAAAAATAAAATTTATTAGTACTCGGCATATTCTTCTGAAGGGCTAAATAAGCCTCTTAGACCCAAAAATATTGAGAACTCCTATTTTAGTTATGGTTAGTTATCAAATAAATAATAATAATTATCAAAAGAATAACATTGTTCTTACTATTTATGACCTAAAATAATACAAGTAAATAAACCGAAGTATGATTTTAGAATAGATAATAATTAAGGCAAAATAAAAGGATAACATAATTTTAGGATAAATTGTTAAGGGATATTGCTAATTAATCTGAACTACTTCTAAGATATAGCCACATAATTAAATTTGTTCATGATTTTAAAGAATCAGATACCCTTTTTTTATTTAATTAAATTGCCAAAATAATTTTTTATTTAAATAATATACTATTTACTAATTTAAATTTACTATGGTTTACTATGGTTTTATTTTTGCATAATACCTTCTTACGTCAACAATTTTGGAGTAAATTATTTTTCTATTCTATTCTATACAAAACATTTGATTTTCATGAACAGTTCTACCCTTAAGACTATGTGTTTCAGAAATCATAATGGTGATCTTTTCAAAATTGACATTTATATTTCATATGGTCGTATCTATAGGATTAAATATTATTTCAGTCATAGCTAAAAAATTATGTGTAGTTTACGGAAAACTAATGATTGAAAATTAAATTATAGAAAAAACTATATAATAATTTTGATCTAAATGAATATCTAAAGAGTCTTCTATGATAAATAGCACTGTATACTTGTTTTCAATAGAAATAATCAGTTAACGGTAGTTCTTGATAATTAGTTTTTAAACATTTTAGATAGTTTGAAAAGGATTTAAAATATTTGATTCAAAATATGTAATTAAAAAACAAATAATTTATCAGTGGTTTTCTAAAAACTGGTTTTAAAATTTTTGTTTAAAACTGTGATAAAAATATGATAAACAGTTTATTGTTTTACTAATTTGTCATGATCATCAATTTTATCTACAAAGTATATTATTACTAATTCAATTTTATATTTATAATTTAACTTTTGTATCATTCCTACCTAGGTAGACTTTATTGATAGCAAAACAAACTATTTTTTAAATGAGCTATAAAATTAGGCTAATCATAATAAAACTGTAAACTGTGTTTCAGTTACTGGAATGGGTTAGTTTCATCGACAAAATTAATGTAGATACGCTACTAAAAGTAGATTAAATATGTATCTGTATTTTCAATACATTATGTAAAATATATAATAATAATGATAGTGTTTATTGTCATCATAATTAGGTCACCGATCTTAAGATTAGTTTTCTCAACTTTCCACTTTCATCCATCTTGGGCCAATTTATTTATATCTTTGTACCTTCTTCTTCCAACATCATTCGCTATTTGATTAATCTATTACAGTCTTAGTCACCCTCTTGAACCTCTCTCATCCACATCTCCTTCTATAATACTATCGTCTTCAACCTATCATTTCTCAGTATATGCCCTGTCATGTCAGCTTCTCTCTGCTGTATACCTTTCCAAAGTTTCCTTTCTTCATTTGATTTTATTAGAACTTCTGAATTTGATATTATCTCCATTGATGATATTTTCAACATTCTTATATAGCATCACATTTAAATTCTTCCAATTGTTTTCTTTATATTACACCAATGGTTACGAAAACTGTAAGAAAATGGTCAATAAATCATAGTATTTAGCTATACTTGAACATTAAAAAGAATATATTTCATTAAGTATATTTATTTTAAATGGTCTTAAATGATATTGATATTTTTTCAAAGAAAAAACATATATTTTATAATCAAAATATATTATCACATTTATATTCAAACTATTTTTGTTGGTTAATTTTAAATAGTTCTCTTTTGTCGAATATATATTTAGCTGTCAGATTTATATAGGGAATGGTGAAATTTCATTATATCCTTATATTAATATTTATTCCTCGATAAATGCTATTCAAATCTTAGTTTTGACATTAAATAATATTTTAAATAGAAAACAGACTCGATTTATATATTCATGAAAAAACTAGTATAGTAGCAAGGCTTACTACTTAAAAAAGTTGTTTGACATGCTCACACATTCATTAACTCACAAACACTTATATCAGATAGTTTCAGACGAGATTGTGTCCTGAAATGGTAATATATTTATTACTACCTACAATAAGCTTAATCTGGAAATATCAAATTGAAAAATTAAACAAAAATACTATTCTTATAATTTACTTTTGACAAAATAATACCTTTAAACCCAAACAATACACACTATTACTAAAATGAATGTCCATGAGAGTAAAGATTAGTAAAGAGTATATGTATTTTAACTAAGGCTAAACTATCTATATTTTAAATTATATATAAATTTTATAAAACTAATTTAAATGGAAATTAAGACCAGTCGTGGCAAATCAAATTAAAACAAAAATGCAATTAAGCCTCACACTACTGCGATATTTGACAGTAAAAATTTAAGTTTATAATTATTATTATTAGCACCGCGTCTTTCTACCCGTTCGGGTTATACTCACTTACGCTAATGTGTAATGGTAGGGTGATTGTGAGATGAAATGGAGGACCCAAAGCTTAACGTGGAATCCGAACCACGGTAGAGGCCTGGTAATCCCCACATTCACAAGATGTCTTGTCAGAGGTGAAGGAAGGGTTTGGTAATCAGATAAATCTGTGCCGGGACCGAAGGATTGAACCCCGGACCCCAGCACATAAGTCCGACACCTTACCCCTAGACTGCCAGGTCACCTTAAGTTTCTAAATTTTTAACAGTAAAAAATGATTTTCATTTATTATGAAAATAGTAATATTCATAATCCGAACATAATTGCCTGTCAACATTTTTATTTCGTTGAGCTTTGTTTATCTCGTTTTAATGAACTAAAATGTTACTTTAATATTCTATCATTTTAATTACTTGTACTAGATTCAAAAATGTTCCAAAATCAGATAATTTTGCATTACATAAAAAAACATACGTAAGACCATTTGATTAAAGAATATCCAAATTCAGTTGCAACTTACATTTTTAATGTTTATAAAAATTATCCATCAACATGGAGTAACTTTGCGTGTCCTAAGTTTTAAGTCTTTATCCTACAGGGCCTCAATAAATTTTCTCTAACAATCTTATTCAAATATTAAGATATAAGTACTAGACACACCTAGGTGAAAAAATGCTTAGATTATTTTTCCTGTTTGTTAAAATATCAAGGTTTGGGGTAAATTCCAGTGACAGTCCAAACAATTTCAGATTTTTGTAAGAATATACATCTTAATACCTTTTTTAGAGACTAAAACTACCTTATATTTATGAAATTTGCTTCTCTGTGTCAAAATCGATTTATATATAAATGATTTTTAAAAATTCGATTATTTTTAAAAACCGGATAATTAACTTTGATTAAAACTTATGTTTGAAGAGCGATTATCTTTATTAACAAGACCAATTCTTGTTTTCCCAAGTAAAATATTTTTAAAGTTAGCTTACTTGAAACCAATTAAAAAAAAATTCTCAGCTTTAATTTACTTTATGATAAAGTTTGTACGATTGTGAAGTGCCATTTATTTTTGTTTTTCATATTTAAATTATATATATATATATATATACATATTCTAAAGTATATTAAATAAATAAGAACTTGATTAGATCATGTGGATAGACAGGGTCAAAAATGAAGTCCAGCTAGAAATTCTGAGAAGGAAACCATTTTGGATGCGAGTGTTTGGTACAGACCAAACTAAATCAGGCACATCCTTAAGAGGCAAATATCTTCTGAATGACTTAATAAAAGGAAGGGTTGAAGGAAAGACGAGCTTAGGAAGAAGGAGGACTCAAATATTGGTTTACTTGAAGGAAAGAAGAAAATTCTAAGAGCTGAGGAGGAGGCAGGCTATAGGGCACATTGTAGGTTTATGTTTTCTCTCAAAAGGAACGACCTGTTACAAGATATAACAAATAATAATAATAATAATAATAATATTTATACAATTTAAAGTCTTCAAAAAATAAAGGTTTTACAAAATATATATAAATGATTTTGCTACCAACGTAAGAGTTTTTACTATAAATATATTTACAAATAGCTATAATATCTAACATAATATAGTTATGAATAATAACACTCTTATAATAATATCTTCAACAAGAAATTTACAATAATAATAAAAGAGGGAATAATTAAATACTATATGGAGAGCTTAGCTTTGTTTTAAAAATAGACAATTTCTAACATAATATTATAAATATATAAGAAAGCCTAAAACTTATATAAATAAATCATCGCTAAAAATATTATAATATTTTCTAAAACAAAATTTTTAAATTTAAGTAACATTATAGTAAAATCTATCAAACTTGTGTTTCATTAATTTAGTATAAACGTTAACAATTATAGTAGAAGGATAAGGAAAATTTCTGAGATTCGGACCATTGAAACAAATTTCAAATTCAAGAATTAATAGAAATCTGAATTAATTTTAGAAATATTATACAGTATAGTATTAACCTAAAACCAAATGTATTACTATAGTAAAAGCCTAAGAACAATGATATATAAAAATACCATTGATTTACCATATAAATGAATCTTATTTACCCTTATAATAAATCCAATTATTGAATAACTATTTAAATTCTATTTAACAACAAAATAATGTGTTTGAATAATATAATAATACAAAAGTTAAACATTACCATTATATTTTATAGAATTCGAAATCTGGAATCGTAAATAGAGTGAAGCTTACTATTTGTAATTCGTAGATAAAATGAAGATTAGAATTTAAAATAAAAAGTGAACCAACACATATTTAATACAGCTATATATAAATTGCAATATTTTGTGAAATGTTGATATTAAAATCTGACCTGATCCATGCACTAAATTAATTCTGTGTGGTAAAATAAATATACTATATTATTAATATCCTTTGCTCATTCAATACGTTTTCAAGTTTTCAATAATTTTTAAAAGAGTTCAATCTAGTGGATGTAAAATTTCAAAATTCAAGATGAAACTAACGAAGAGTGAGAGGGAAGGACAGGTTTGAGATATTTACCAGAAAGTTTTTAATGTCAATCTAGGATCATTTAATTTCTTTATCATGATACTTTGTTAACGTTTTTAACACCATATGAAATTTATAAGATTTTTGACTCTTACGCTTGTATAGTCAACTACTACCCCACCTATCCTACCCTGCATACCAACAGGTTCACTTGTTTCAAATCCCAGCTTCGTCGCGGTGACAATTAACGCGACAGTTAATTAATGAGATTAATTGACATCAGTCAATGTTTGCTGAATAGTAGACCCCAGTATAAAGCTACACATCTATTTTAACCCTGGAAACAGGCAAAGGCCTATTGAGGGAGACGGTTTGAGGATAGTGTTTAAGAAGAGACAACAAAACTATCGCTATTGTTGAATTTTTGTTTTCATTAGTTTGGCCAATATTATGGTTATTAATGACCAAGTCTTAGGGGCAGTGATGAGAAATTTAGTATAGGGGAGCTACACCACCATTTTGGTGGAAATATCTGGGTAAACCTCGGTGATACAGCATAATATTGTGTCCCACCTATCATAAGGCAACCTTCCTGTAATTCGTAATCTGATATCTTTAGAGTTAGACGTCTTTAATTTATAATTTACTGAAAATATTTGGGTAAACCTCAGTGATACAGCATTATATTGTGTCCCATCTATCATAAGACAACCTTCCTGTAATTTGTAATCTGATATATTTAGAGTTAGACGTCTTTAATTTATAATTTATTGAAAACAACATATCTTTTGACATTGTTGATGAGTTTAAATGTTTAATAACAATCTTAACTATCAAGAACAATATTAGATTGGAATTCAGGAAAATAATACAGTCTGGCAATGCATGACATTATTCGGTGAGAAGGTTGTTAGCATCTCGCCTTCTATCAAGAAATGTAAAACCCATAAGATTATAAAAAACAATAATTCTACCGGCTGTTCTATGTGGGTGTGAAACGTTATCTCTTAATTTACACGATGAAAATAAATTAAGGGTGTTAAAAACCAAGGTGCTTAGGAGGAAACTAGGTCCCGAAATGGATAGGGCTGCTGGAGGTGTATGAGGTTACAGTGTGATGAGTTACATACCTTGTACTCATCAGAAGTCATTATTAGGCTAATCAAGTTTCGTAGATTACGGTGGGCAGGACATGCGTGCTTATGATTGATTCTAGAACCATGTTCGGGGTACTGACTAGCAATCCCATATGGAAGAAACCACTGGGAAGACCTAGACGCAGATGCTAGAATAACATTAGAATGAACCTGGAATACATAGGGCCTAATGAGGTGGAATGGATACAACTTGTTCAAGATAGGGATAAGTAGCATACTTTTGTAAGAGCTGCAATTAACTTTCGTGTTCCTCAGGGGCCGTACTTAAGTAAGTTCGGCAATGAATTTTCTAATTCCTAATGCTATAAAATAAGTACGTGCATTTTATACAACTAGACAAGTATCAAATTCCTTGTAAATCAAACATTAGAATAAAACTAATTATTGATGGATAATTCAATAATTCAAGCTATTTTATATAATATCAGGATAGGTTGTTCAAAAAAATTAATATTGGGTCTATAAGATTAGATTTATATGAATTAAATTATCTTTCTACATTATCATTGGTTGTTTATATGACAAAAATCACCTTTGATCATCATATAAATTAAAGAGTAAAACATACAATTAGGCCTATATTTAATACCATTGTTCTAATATTATTAAGTGAATTAATGCATTTTTTTCATAAGTGTTTACATGACTTGGACTTATTTAATACCAATAGAATAAGTAGAACAAGATCTGAAGGCTATGTTTTTAATATGGTTTAAATAGCCAGTTTATTATATTTTTTAATTACGGTTATAGTTATATCATACTAATATTATAAAGAGGAAAGGTTTGATTTTTTGTTTGTTTGTTTGTTTGTAATGAATAGGCTCCGAAACTACTG
>CABEEJ010004329.1:0-34050 GCA_901482245.1 Timema douglasi
AAAGATCATTAAAACTTCCGTTCTAAATTTCCATTTAGGTCGCCATGTTGTGGAACTACTAATTTAAAGTTTATCCCCTAGGCTTCACCACTCACCGTTACCAGTAATGTCAAGGTCGATAGATCTTAGGTCCGTTCATAATTAACAGTACAGTACACGCAGGTATACGTCACATACCAACTCTTTTTTTTTAAAATTTAATTCAAGTTTTGGTTTTATTATTATATACATTTCGAATGAAAAAAGATTTTACACACAAAGGTAAGAGATATAATGGAGAAAATTATGCAATAGCACTTGACAAAGAGTAATGTGAACTATTCGATTGCTATTAAAATCAATTGATTGAAAACAATCGATTTTTTTAGTAGTGACCCCGATTGTGCCCATCACTAACGGCAAGCAGTTGTGCTCACCTTTATTATCTATGGTTGTGCTGCCGTCATCAAGTAAACAAGACGTATTCGGCTGTTAGTGAAGCTTTACTGTGATTTAAGTTCATATTAATCTGTTAATCTAACATAAAAATCGAGTATACATCGTAATTAAATAACAAAACGCATTAATATATTTCTTTATAAAATGAAGAAAATAACTTTTTTTTCTCAGCACCAATGTCTAAAATAAATAAATTTGAAGACCCAGAAGAAATAGTTAATTCATCTGAATCCACTGCTGTTCCATTCGCAGTTTCTACTAAGGCAAAGGAACAAATTGAGCAAAATAATGTGGCCTTCCTGTCGGGATTTAGAACAAAATAATGATTTCTGGTAAAATAATGTTTGGTTATGTTGTGTGAAAGACGGGAATATTGGTTGTAGTACTTGCCGAAAGGTTCAAATGCTTTGAACAGAGAAAAGAATGGAAATGGAGATATCAAAAGAATGGGCAAATTGTGAAGTTTCTCATTTTGGTGCAACTCGAGAACAACAGCTAATACCTTTAAGAGTCAAAATATTTAAACACATAGAAAATGTTGGTCACAAAACTTGTCTGAAAACATTGAAATAAGCAAATAACGAACCACTTGATAAGGAGTTCCTGAAATCTCTTTCACGCCTAAAAGAGATAACTTCCAACAAATTTCGCACGGCTTATAAAGTTGAAAAAAATAAGTCAATCATTGAAATGGAAATTGACCTACAAGAACCCAACGATGTTGATATGGGACGAATATTTCACATTATCAATCATATTGGCAAGAAAATGAAAACTAGCTTGGTCAACAAAACTGTAAGTTCCAAATAAAAAATAATACTAATAATTGATAAAGCAACAGAAATTATGCAGAAGTCTACATTGATCTTGTATGTTCGTGCAATGATATATGGTTGTGAAATGACCACACCAGTTAATTTATTTATTGATTAGATAGAATTAAATGATGTAACGGTGACTGGGATTTTCTCTGCTTTGATTTGCCACCTGCTATCTATCGGATTGACAGAGGAATACCTCAATGAATATTTTGTTTCTCTAACGTGTGATGGTGTGGTAGTAGTTTTTGGATCTCGTGGTGGAGTTAAGAAATTATTGAAAGCTAAATTTCCATCAATGATTGTATGGCACTGCACCAATCATAGCATCACCAACAAATATTGAAGAGCTGCAAGCATATGCCAATTCTCTGAAAATGCAGCTTTTTAAAATTGGATGAATATTAAGCACTCGTTGGGTAGCATCCAGTTTTCATTCAGTGTTTGCAGTTTGACAGGATTAAAAAGCATTGGTGAGTCATTTTACAAATGCTAAGGTTGACTGTTCCAGAGACAGAAAAGATAGGTGCATGTATGAAGAATTGTTGAGTAAAATTACAACTTTGGAGTATTTTAGACTTGGTATTGATGTGCGATGCCCTTCAAGAACATTCTTAACTGAGTCTGACATTGCGGGAACGTTCCATAAATTTGTGTGATGCCAATAAAGCGA
Source organism: Timema douglasi (assembly GCA_901482245.1). Lineage (NCBI taxonomy): Eukaryota > Metazoa > Arthropoda > Insecta > Phasmatodea > Timematidae > Timema > Timema douglasi. The sequence continues at coordinate 1,930 of CABEEJ010004329.1, forward strand.
TTAAATGTCTTGCTCAAATCTTTGAAGAGATACAAATAAATCCTGGACATTATTATGAAGATGCCACTATTGCTGTCAATTCACCCATTTTCCAAGGAATTTCTATATACAAAAGAGATAGAAAAGAATACCCAACAATCCTGTTTCATTTTATAACAACTTGAAAATTTCACTAAAAAAGAGATGACTTGACGATGAAGAAGCTTGTTTACCTAAATGGACCTGAGTGCTATAGCTGAAACAATGGCCGGGAGAAACACAAAATCATTTGACATTTGGGGAAGTTGAAATAAGAAATTGAGTATACAACTTCACTTGAATGAAAGAGAGATGATAAAAAGTTTCTGAGAATACCTGGAGCAAAAAATAACCCAGATGGATGAAGTTGATTGATACACACCCTCAATATCTTTCCAATATCTTCAAGTGAATGTGATCGGGGGTTTTCACAGATGAATCTAAAAATCTTCGTTGATGATCAAGACAATATCGGCAGTGATGTTTATAAAATATTGTTGAGCCACTTCTATGTCAGTTCAATCCAATAAAATTTGTTGAATCTTGGTTACTTTTGGAACATCACTCAGCTATTGACACAAAAAGCAAAGAGAGAAGTAAAGACATTCAACCTTCTGCAGACATGACTCAGATTTGGAATTTATCATAACTATTTTTAAATTAGGTAGGTATTGCAAATATCTACACCTGTAACTAAGAACTAATTTATTCCCAAATTAAAAAAAAATCTTGGCTTTGGTCTTACTGTTTGGATATTAAATTATTTTTAAGATAAAAAACAGCGTTAAAATAAAAAAAATGTATACCCATCTATTTTTCTAGAAAAAAAGTACTGATCCTGAGAATGTGATCTAGCCCCGAGCATATTAGGGTCAGGACTTAAGATGCTTCTAAAGGTTAGACATCATGTTTTAGGACTGACTAATCGTTCCTGGCTTAGTTCGTAATTGGCTTTAGTTGAATCGATGATGGAAGAAAACAATTAGGCCTAATCGTGATTGATTTAAAGCCTCAATTCTAACGTGTAATTTTTTTATGGTAGTGTGTTACGTGACTACGCTAGTTCAGATTCACATAATGTTATGGAGAGCCACGTTATAGGGCTCTATACATGTATTGGTACAAAGTGTTTAGTGTAAATAAAATAATTGAGAGTAATAGTATGGGAAGCTAGGCTTGAATTAATTAATACAACTTGCTTAAATTTACTAAAAAAAATTAAATCTAAATGGGTGATTGTAGATTCATACAAATTAATATAGCCTTTGTTAGGGCTAGATAAACATATCTTTGGAAATTTTAGTATTAAATTAACTGTTAAAAGTACTTAGGAGGGCTAAAGTAGCACATTGTGTAATACTAAGTTAAAAATGGATACTAAACCAAGGGTGAACAAAATATGGCAAGTCGATGTGTTCAATCTGGCCCGTGGAACAAATGATTAATTTAAATGTGCTGGGTTGCAAAGCAGGCCTTTTTTTAACATCACAAAACTGGATTTTTATAAAACCATGCCAAAATAAACAATTGAAAACTTGGTAAATCATACCAAAAAATTATATGGCAATATTTTCATCCTCATATTCATTCCGACATGTGTTTTCAACAATAAAACTTAGGAAAAGTGCTCTAAAAAACTGTCTTACTGATGAGCATCTGTCTTCTCTCTTGAGAATCACCTGCTCAGAGTTAATCTTCTGAATGAACTATAAATCATACTGGACCACTAAAGTATTTATGATTGCTATACAATCTCAATGTATTTAAATTTAATCATGTCAGTATATTATAAGTGTTTATCATTTTTATTTTTTTAAATAAAAATTAATCAATAATGATTTTGGCCAGCCATTTTTTTCTCTCCCAATTGTCCCTCTGGTAAGTAGGTTGCACATCCCTGTACTAAACAGCTTTACAACTAAACATAAAGAACGAAATGGGAAAGTTAAACGAATTAATAAAACCAACTTACCACCCTACGGTGGCGCACTCACCACTGGGCCACCCCACAATACAACGTTTGGTTCGAGCTGTATTTCCTGGGAGTGATTATCATTCTTTTCTAATCCAAATAACAGCAACATTATTCTTCATTAAGGATCAGAATGGCACATGGTTTGAGGGACAAGGAAAGGTTTTTTCCAAAGCAAGGCAAATCAGGGCCAGATATAGGTAGAAGGAGGGAGGTGTAATAAAGGATGGGGGAACTTTCAAATGAATATAGTCCTTTTTGACCGACTAATTAACCAAAATAAACTTCAACGAGATTTATATATAAATAAATTTGACTCTCACCAAATAGAATTAAGTAGTATTTTTCATTCTCACTCTTAAAATACAATTTTATCTAAAACTATGAATTTCTTTGAGGTAAATGTACGAAAGAAATGGATGGGATTTATAAGTGGGGAAAAATATGGGTACTATCTTAGGGAAGTAATACAGCTTATAGCAGACGTTGCCTCATAGTACGTTAACTTGGAGTCTTCGGTATAAAACACTGGTATTGAGAGCGATGAAACCATTTTACCAGATTTTAAAAAAACAATAATATTTAAAAAATAACTGAAATTAAAAAAAATCTATTTTCCTTATCCCGTTTTCTATAAAATCAACTAAATAAAGCAGCATGCCCCACTTGGACGGTATTTCTGGTTCGGGTGCAATCTTGTACCTAAGATCCCGGTTAATCAGGTGTGAAATGTGCCTTTCAACACCTGTCCCTGGCTGCAATTACGGCCGATAAAAGTTTGGAGCCCACTAATATAAATAGGAGCTAGAGGCTAATGACTCACATGCTATCATAATTAACAACAATACATACTCTGAGAGGCAATGGGCGGCTGTGACGGCCCAGTTGGGGTTGATGGCAGATGCACCGCAGAAATGGAAGCCGGCAAATTCCAGCGACAGCTGCACATTATTAATAAAACATTTAATTATTTTTAATTGAATTTATATTCTTACCCTTTAGGGTTATTAAAGGATATCTTACAGTTAAATATACAACCGAGGCTAATATGGTGGCAAAATATTATATTCAAACGCACCATATTTTATTTGAATAGGGTAAAAACCTCATTTTGTAGAAATCAACCTCAGAGCAGCAAATCTTCTTGTGGAGCAAACCTATCTGGCTTAAATCTTCTCGTGAATCAAACCTATCTGACTTAAATCTTTTTGTGAAGCAAATCTAGTTAGCCTAAATGTACCTTTAGATTATTTTATAATGACCGCCCCAGTATCCAATACTTTCCAAGATTATGACTTCATTTAATTTTTTCCAAACAATAAACGTTGGATTTCAGTCAAGAAGTAAGTAACCTTAAATCCATATAGATTATAGTCGCCCACTAAGAGGTGAATAAGGGCATAGAACGATAGTTTTGCTATGGGGGTCCACTAAAAGATGTATTTAAAGGGCCTACGTAAGTGTACTTTCTATTTCTGTATATTGTGGGTTAGCGACATTGTGATAAATTAAATAGAACAAAAGTTAAGTGAGGTGACAGAAGAAAGTACAAGTGCAGAAGGGAACCTGGAGATTTAAGTAAAAGACGAAGTAGAGGAAGACCCAAAAGAATCCAGCATTTTAAAGAGTGCAATGAAGAGAGCTATAAAGGACGTGAGAAGAAGGAAAGCAGCTGGAGATGCAACCTACCAGCTGACCTGCTGAGGAAACTTGTAAACAGATTAATGGAGCTAATCAAATTTATAAATAAGATCTACCAAACAGGATTGTAGTCCAATGATTTTATAGACATTACCCTAAAGAAAAAAATAACAAGCCAAGAAATGCTGTGACCACTGGAGTATCCGCCTTATTTTTTATGCGAGGATGACTGTGGAAATAATATTTAACACTTGACTTGAACACAAAATAGAAAGTATGATGGAAGAAGACCAATTTGGATTCAGAAAAGGAAAAGGAACCAGAGATATCATCGGGATCCTGAGAATAATTTTGGAGAGAATTCTGGAAGTCAAGGAATAAGGCTACATTGGTTTCATCGATGGTCAAAAGGCGTTCAATAAAGTAAAATGGAAGAAACTAATGAAAATATTCAAGAAGATCGACATTAATTGGAAGGACACAAGGCTGATAGCAAACCTGTACTTGAGACAGCGAGGCAAGGTGAGGCTGAATTATGTAGAGACAAACAGTATATAGATAGAAAGAGGAGCGTAGCAGGGATGCTGTTTGTCATTCAATTTGTTCAACTTGCATGGAGAATGGCTGATCAGAGAATCCATGGAGGTACGTGGCAATTTCAGGATAGGAGGATGCGTCATCAACACAGTAGAATACGCAGACGATATAACATTGCTGGCCAAAAATGAAGAAGAGTTGCATGAAATGATGCACCAGCTGTTGGTGTCAGCGAGAAGATATAACATGGAGATCAACATTGAGAAATCAAAAGTTATGGTGATTTCAAAACATGAAGAGCTGTTGAAAGTCAAAATTGGATTCCAGGAGTTGGAAAACAGCAATTCAAGTACCCGGAAACTCTACTGACAAAATATGCTTAATGTACCAAGGAAATTAGGACAAGCATCATCATGGTAAAGGAATATTTCAACAAGAATAGGTTAGGGGGGACCAGAAAGTTAAATTTAAAAGTGAGAAGGAAAAAAACTGATGAAATGCTACAGTTGGGGCATCGCTTTGTATTGAGCAGAAACTTGGATTCTCAGGAATATGGAAAGAAATGCTCGGAGAGATTTGAAATGTGGTGCTTGAGAAGACTTTAGAAGATCAGGTGGACCTGCAGGATAACAAATGAAAAAATCTTAAGAAGAGTGGGTGAGAAGAGAACCATTTTGAATGTGAATCCTCAATACAAAAATAAATGGCTCGGACACATCCTTAGGAGAAACTGTATTCTGTATAACGTCAAATAAGAAAATGTCGAGGAAAATAGGAGCTTAGGAAGGAGGATTCAAATACTGGATGACTTGAAGGAAATAAGTTTTTTGGAGCGGAGATAGGAGGTAGAGTACAGTTCACTGACAAAAGGACTTAACCTGTTGTAAGACAGAACACATAATAATAATAATAATAATAATAATAATAGTGTGAAGATGGTGAAACGGGATAGTGGAGGGGATAAAGGTCGGGGGAGATGCATTATAGAATGTTTAAATGATCATAATTAAATATGAATATTGATTATAAAATATAATCAAGTTTTAAAAAAATTAAACATTGACGCATAAGTTTGTCCTGTGAGACATTTATTATAGCTGATAAATACAGTACCTACTGTGTTTCTCTAAAACAAATCACACTAATACAGTTTAGCAAACACAACCTTCTACAATATTGCAATATCTGGTAATAGTTTACAACCTTTGTATGTGATTTCAAGTTTAAACTGATAAGTAGGTGTTTTGAAAGGAGTAGGGGAATGTTAGTAGGCCTTCATAAGCAGCTAACTTAGATTATGGTGGTCTTTGGAGCTGGTCTTTCCCCTGATTCTTACTCAAGTATGATCTTTCACTAGAAATGTTTGCCTTATTTTCTCTGAACTATTATCTCGTTGTATTCTAATAAACGTACTTTATTCTCTGAAACCAAATTGGATGAACTTAAAACAGTCTATATGAAATGTTGACATAAATATTTTTGCAATAGGAGGTTTTTGCGTATAACCCGAACGGGTAGTATGACGCGGTGCTAATAATAATAATAATAATAATAATAATAATAATAATAGGAGGTTTTAATTAATCCATCTTGAAGGTTAATACTATGCTAATATGAATTAATAAGTATTTGGCTAATAAAGTATAAAAATGAATCACACTCTACCCTGCTTTCGTACGCTTATGTGGGTCCTGCCGTTGAGGGGTATAGCAATTTAAAGGGGAGGGGGGGGTTGAACTCCTCCAACCTCATATTTCCACGCCCGTGGTCATCAAACTCATATTTTATTGTTTATTGCTGATGAGGGGGTTTAAATTCCTGCCAGGTGTAATGAGGTTGAATTTTCTAAAATAGTTTCTTGTTCACACATCACTCAAATGTGAGCTCATGCCCTTTAAATTATATTTTTCCCATCCTTAACTTGTGTGTATGTTTCGCAACTCTGATGAATGTAGTATGATTAAATGTCGAGGTAAAATTTGGCAAAAGGGTTGTCTTTTCAGAGAGAGAGAGAGAGAGAGAGAGTTCATTTTCAAAATCGGACAAGAGTACGTCTGGGCAAGAACACCTCGTAAACATCTGTGTTATGCAGGTCAACAACAGTAGGTAAGGAGGTCGGCATACCTGTCTGAACCAGCTTCATGCTCCATATATAAATATTAATGAGTGTGAGAATATATAAGGCCTATATAATTTCACATAGTTGAAGTGACTTTTAATAAATAGCAAATACTTACTAAGTATGGGAACTCCTTTAACTTTGCATTGCTGCCTCCAACTATTTTTGCCAGACCACTAAACCTTGTTGACATTGACTTCTGAACTCTGCCTGTAATCAGTGTAATGTGGTTTATGTGGCATATAGTTAACAGTAGGCATAGTTAATATTTGTATTAATATACATACATACCTAATCAGGCCGTTCCCGTGCGGAGAAGGCATGAAACTGTGCATATAGCTCATAAAACAACCCCATACTTAATCCATCTTCACTAAATTTCTCAACACATCCCTATCCTTGCATATTCCCTTCACTTCAACAACATACATGCACCGATTCATGCATGTTTTTTTTTTTTAATTCTTAATATTTCTCTTTTTCACACATTTATCTACATTCTACAACATTTAACCACGTCTTACATGGCCTAGCCCTTCCTTTAGATCCACAGACTCTACCTTCATATATTTGCTTCTTCACTTGATCCACACTCATCCTCTCAACATACTCAAACCAACGTAAGACACTTATTTAACATTGATCTATTGGATTATCTTCCAAACAGCACTCCTTCAGTATTAACATAACAACTTTAATTGATTGAATGCCTGGTCTAGTGTCCATTTGATCTTAGTTAGCATTTCAGGGGAGAGCTAAGTTTAACTCTAGGTCTAGGTGTTTGGAAAATAATTCACTATGCTTTCTTTGAGAAACCGTCCTATAGTTATTATTATTAGCACCGCGTCTTACTACCCATTCGGGTTATACGCACTTACTCTAATGTGTAATGGTAGGGTGATTGTAAGATGAAATGGAGGACCTACAATTTAACGTGGAATCCGAACCACGGTGGAGGCCTGGCATTCCCCACATTCACAAGATGACTTGTCAGAGGTGAAGGAAGGGTTTGGTAAATCAGATAAATCTATGCCGGGACTGGGGATTGAACCCCGGCCGGCAGCACAGAAGTCTGACACCTTACCCCTAGACCGCCAGGTCACTGTCCTATAGTTAATATGGTCACTAATTAGCGATAGGATTGGCCTTTAAATGTATAGTTGTGATAGAAATTATACCTTTGTTCCAAACTACGCGTTAAATTCCAAGTTTAAAATAATTTAAACACATCTAAAGCCATTGCCTTTATCCAACAAATATATCTACATTGTGTCATACTACACATCTAGAAGAACCTGAGATGTACATTTATATTTTTTGAAAAAGGTATCGGCCTAATTTAGAGGGAAAATACCCACATGCAACTGAGTGGTGAGTGGAAACTATCTATGAAACTAGATCTCAATGGTGACCTGGTGGTCTAGGGGTAAGGTGTCAGACTTCTGTGCTGGTGGCCGGGGTTCAATCCTCGGTCCCGGCACAGATTTATCTGATTACCAAACCCCTCCTTCACCTCTGACAAGACATATTGTGAATGTGAGGAATGCCAGGCCTCCGCCGTGGTTCGGATTCTACGTTAAACTGTAGGTCCTTCATTTCATCTCACAATCACACTAACATTACATATTAGCGTAAGTGCATATAACCCGAACGGGTAGTAAGACGCGGTGCTAATAATAATAATAATAATAATAATAAAAGATCTCAATATTAAAAACGCGCTCTCCTTCTAGCCCGCAAACCAGATGAGACGGGACTAGTATCTTTGTCCACGCAACCATAGCTATGGATGTTTACTTATTTTAATATATATATATATATATATATATAAAATATATATTTGAGGTAATTAACGTGCGATTTCTAAGCTGACTGATCATATCAGCACACAACTTTAAAATAACTTATATCTAGAAGAAACATAATACCCAAACCATGGGGTGAATTCCTCAACATTAAAAGGGAATCCCACATTTCGCCAATGTTGAATTTTCAATCATGTCAGGAATCAAACCCGGGACACTTAACTTCACAGACAGACTCCCGACTGAGTTAAGGTGTCGAACGATGTTTATTTAATTACTTATATGTTTTGTAGATTACATAACATAACATTACAATATGATGAATTGAAGTTAAATTGAAGGTCCTCTCTATTTTAAAACGCAATCTTTTAAATTTTTAAACTTGTATTTGCTGAATTTTAGAAAGTATTTACATAGTTAAAAAAATAGCCGAAGTACATTAAGTTTATCATAATGCCAAATAATATTAGCATAATCACATATTCTCACCCATTATCAAGCAGCTATAATATTAAGTCTAATTTATAAAAGAATGAAAAGCTTCTAGATACATACGAATTCGAAGTTCTAAGACATGTTTTATCATCTCTTCTTGCAAATCAAAACGCAATTCAACTGGTATATTCTACATTTACTAGATATAATTCATTTTAAGTTCAGGCTAATGTTTACCTTTACACACACAAACGAAATGAGGTAGTTTATAGTTATTTAATTTGTTCACCATAACGTGTTCCGTGGCAGCGTGATTGACTGGCGTGCCTGGTTCTGACCTGTAAGATCGGAACTCCCTCACATGTGACAGCACAGTATGAGGCGTTCTCATATTACTATTTGTTGCTTCTGATGACAGCGTCTAGGCTCAAATCCCAGAAGGATGAATTGGGAGAGGGTATTTTCGAATCTGCTTTAAGCACTTGGGTGTTTATATCCTCTCTTTAAACTAATATGGGTTCCCTACCACTAAGCTTTTCTCCTCATAGCTATCCATTAAATAAATTAGTTAGTAACCACTGTTTTTTTTACGTTATATCTATTTTTATTATTTATAATAATAGCACCGTATCTTACTACCCGTTCGGGTTATACGCTTTTAAGTACTAATTACGCTAATGGATTAGGAATTGGGAAGGTTGAATTAGAGGAAGTGAACCCACATTTGCGTGGAGGGAGAGTGGAAAATCATTTAGGAAAAACCTCCTTCAGTTCACCCGACCGAGATTCGAACCTCGATCTCCCCGTCCTCAGCAGTCGAGCTCAACATGACTAGCGCGTTAGCCAACTACGCCACCGAGGCGGGTTTTTTATTATTTAATTCCTATAATCTTTATTACAAGAACATCTTGCAATAACTTCATGGATTCATATTTGACCTCCATAACATTAAAAAGATAACAGCATTAAGTGGTAGTGGCAATGATTCCACTCTGTTTCAATAAAACCTAGACCTATTTGATAGACACGCTCAAGTTCTAGATCAGCTGATACAATTTCAACACTTTTATACACATACAGTTTTTAAAATGTTATTGATTAATAGAGTGGTAATCCAAAACGAAGCTAAGTGTCAGGTAGGGTTAAGCCCGTATGCAAGAAATAGGCTGAGTGAAACAGAAGGTGGAGTAGAACAAAAGGTGCGATGAGTTGCAGCAAAGTCGATAAGAAATTAAACTACCTTCTACTCCACTATACCTTCTGTTTCGCTAAGCCTGCATCAGTGACTAAACGGTTTGAGGAGTCAATCTCATCGGTCTCGGGTTTCGAATATCAGTCGGTTCTACTGAGAGTGGTTTTCCCTAAATGGTTTCCCACTCTCCTTCCACGCAAATTCGGATAGATTACCTTTAAAGTGCTTCAGTTCTCATCTCTATCCAATTAGCGTTTATTATTATAAATGCGTACAACCCGAACAGGTGGTAAGACGCAGTGATAATATACAGGATTTACCGTAACACACGGGAACCGGATTAGGTTGCTGCATGGTCTGACGTACTACTCTTGCAGTAGGGTAGACTGTCGATGACGGGGAGCTCAAGGTTCGAATCTTGGTCGGGTGTACTGAGGGTGTTTAAAAAATACTTTCCACTCTCCCTCCAAACAAATGCGGGTACACTTCCTATTAATATTACCTTGCTAATTCCTAAAACCATTAGCGTAATTATTACATAAGCGTACAAACCGAACGGGTAGTAAGACGTGGTGCTAAAAAAAGAAAGAAGGTATGTGGAGCTGTTTAGCATTAAAGTAAGTGCTCAAAACGGTCACCTTCAGCCTTAATGCAAACTTTCAGCCGAAGGTAAACATTTTGAATATTTACTATGATGTTAAAAAAGACTCCATATTACTGGAGTACAAACATGACTAACTTTTAAATAAAGTCATCATTAAATTGGTTGAAATTTACTAGTAGTACTATGGACAATCTAAGAGCTAAAAGTTTCACAACAATTTCAAGTCTTGGAAGCAAAAACACGTTAGTCAAGAAGAAAATTCCAAACATATGAAGGATTTGAAATACTGATCTCTGACTTGTGGCTGAATAATATAGATAGGGTGACCTGGCGGTCTAGGGGTAAGGTATCAGACTTCTGTTCTGGTGGCCGGGGTTCAATCCTCGGTCCCGGCACAGATTTATCTGATTGCCAAACCCTTCCTTCACCTCTGACAAGACATCTTGTGAACCCTACCATTACACATTAGCGTAAGTGCGTATAACCCGAACGGGTAGTAAGACGCGGTGCTAATAATAATAATAATAATATAGATGTATAATATTGCGCGTCTGTGCTACTTTATCCGTTGCCCAGTAGATAGAAATATTAGCCAATAATAGTGTACCGTTGTCCAGAGTGTACTAATCGTTCATCTTTCCGTGGAGGCTCTTTCCATGTCTTGACGAGAGTGAGGTAATGGTGATAGTGAGTATGAAAGTGTGGAACCAGGATAAACACTTAAGGGCAACTGTTTCAATGTCAGGTTTTGTCAAGGTTAAATTATAACCTCAGCTTAAGATTTTTATTACCTGTTTCAATGTTAAGCTATCACATAGCCTGAGCTTAAACTTCGGGTTTCACTAACTCGAAGAAGGTGTAGAGGTTAGTGAGTAGACCTCAAGTTAGTCACCGTAGAGAACAACATGGCCACCACTCTGTCAGCTGACTGTTCAAAACATTCCAATGTTTGTTGCTGGATTTAGTTAAGATAAAGTTTAATAATGCTATTTAATTCAGATTCAGATACTTATGATATGCTGGAGTGTTTTAACAAGCGTAAAAAGACTATGTTTTGAACAAAAAAATTATTATTATTTTGAAGAATTTGTTGAGCTAGATTAAAATAAAAGTTCTAGACTTAGGAAAACTATTGTCACTGATTTGCTATATATTATTGGAGATAGTTTTGAAATATAACAAATGAGAGCCTAGCTATTGAAGTTATAAAACGAATAAATGAAAAATATATAGACTTATGGTGATCGTTAGTATTAAACCAAATATTAATGCAATATTCTTTGATGATTGAATAGTTTGGCCAAAGGAATATAAGTAGGCCTAGCCTATATTTTGGTAGCCGGTCATATAAGTTGAAAAGTGGGCCTTTACAATGATTTATTTATTTAAATATTGCATAGTTATATTGAAAAACTACTTTTATTTGCATCTTTAATACCATTTTCGAGCACTTCATAAAGGTCTAGGCATATTTTTATTAAGTCCCTTACCCTACAATTATTAAAGTTACACTTGAAATATGAACCTATTGGTCGAGAAAAAAATATTCACACACAGCTATGGTAGCTTAGTGTTTAAAAACTAAAACCTTAGTGGCTATATAAGACCTTCTTGCAACTAATTATCACTCTTATGCTCTGTAGTGTAAAATATTTACCTTTTTTATGTACTAGTTTTACTCTAGGAGGCCTACTTATTAGTGTAATAGATTTTGGGGAGAATTGTAAATGTTTTTCATAAAGGCCAAGGTTCAGTTGTATTGCATAACCTACATTAGTTAAAGTTTCACTTAAAATCTGGACCCAATCGTTGAAAAAACATGTACACAAACGTTTGGTGATGGTGCATAAAATCATGTGTACATAAGACATTTTATTTATATAAAATAGAAATTAATAAATTATTGTATACAATCATTTCCTTCACAAGGATACGGAGAATCAAATGATTTACTACTCATATTATAATTATTTGAAAACCTTCATATGTTTGCAATATTAATCAACTCACCAAAATCCCAAAGAAACGTAAATATTAACATTATGTTCGAAATTTTAATTTAAGCTATATAAATTTAAGTTAATGGTAATTACCTGGTTATTAAAGTATTATAATATTCAATTAGTAATCCTTTATTATTATTATTATTATTATTATTATAAACTATTCCAAACTGACAAAACCTAATTTTTCAAGCATTATTAACACGTTTTTCTTGAAATATTAGGATCCCGCTCAGTGATATGCCAATACCCCGTAACTTTGGTGAGTTTTGATTTATTGTTTATTATAACATATATTTTTATTAATTTTGGTTTTAGCTTAAATCGATTATCCGTATCCTTTTGAGTAGAAGGATGACGTTAAAGTATTATTTATTTACCAGTTCGTATACAAAAAAGTGCCTTATATGTACTTGTTTTTGCACACCCTCCACATCCCCCTTTTAAAACAATTTAGTTTATTCTTAAGCAGGGTAAAATAAATCATTAAATGTATTGAGGAGACTTAAAATAATGTAATAGTTTTTGTAGGGAATATGAATATATAATATATTATTAAAATATGTGTCTGAAACATGCAAAAGACTCGTAAATGTATTTAAAATTAAATTAGATACTGTTTATTAACGCATTTCAGCACTCATTTATTCCCATTTCCACTAAAAAAATATTTTTGTTCTAGTGAAATTTGAGTAAAAATATACTACCAACCTCTGCATTCAACAAATTAACTCCAAGTCAACCAACCTCCACATAAAAAGCCATTCAAACAGTAAACTACGTTAAAATATAATGGCAAATCGTTTAAGAATTGAATTCTATAAATTAAATATCTAAACAGTTAATTAAACTTTAATTTTATTTTATTGTAGGGATAAAATTTGAGTTTAAGAATGTATAATTTATAAATTTTGAAGATACCTTATTGACAGAATAATGTGAAAAGGCCGCATCGAACACCTTAAAAGGCCACATTCCTGGTTTAAGGTGCCCCTCTTGTGTTAGACTAGACTACTGATGACCGGGTAGTCAGGATTTGAGTCCCGATTTGATGTAATGAGGGTAGTTTTTACAAAATGATTTTCCACTTTTCCTTCACATGGGCGCGGGTGCACTTCCTCTAAATTTGGCCTTTCCTCATATTTAGCTCATTAACGTAGCTCGTGCATACGCGTATAGCCTAAGCAAGTAGTATGACGCAGTGTTAAAAAAAATAAAAATTATAGCGTGAACTGGTAATGAGACTCGTTAATTGTTTTTTATTTCATAGTCGAGCGATGGGTGAGGGATCATAGGTGTTTGATCACTATCTTTATTGCACTCGATCATCGTTGGCGAATAGGTCAAAGTTTGAAACCCGGCCGGGTTCATGGGAAGATGATTTTTCTCCATGTGGCTTTCTCATCCTCTCCCTACGCTGACGTGGGGAAACATCCTCTAAAATTACCCTCCTCTTCCCTACGCCTTGGATTAATCCATATGTTTAAAAGGATTTAGACAAAAAAAATCGCATCAGTGGGAGAGTGAGCAAGGTTTTAAAAGGAGAAAGAGAGGAGTTCGAATCTCGGCTGTGTGTACAGAGGGGGGATTTACTAATTAGGTTATCTCTCTCCACGAAAGTTTGGGTACCCCTATATTATTAGAGGTGACCTGGTGGTCTAGGGGTAAGGTGTCAGACTTCTATGCTGGCAGCCGGGGTTCAATCCTCGGTCCCGGCACAGATTTATCTGATTACCAAACCCTTCCTTCACCTCTGACAAGACATCTTGTGAATGTGGGGAATGCCAGGCCTCCACCGTGGTTCGGATTCCACGTTAAACTGTAGGTCCTCCATTTCATCTCACAATCACCCTACCATTACACATTAGCGTAAGTGCGTATAACCCGAACGGGTAGTAAGACGTGGTGCTAATAATAATAATAATAATATATTAGTGTAAATATACAGATAGCTTGGGCGGGAACTAATATCCGGCGCTCACACACACACACACACACACACACACTTGTCGATAAACACTTCCGTCTAGTAGCTATATGTTGTCAAATAATTACCTGATGTAACGCACAGCACAAAGTCAACCACGACCAAAGTCAACCACAGCTTCATGATCAATGTTGGATTACTGACACTGATGTAACACAAACCTAACCGCTCCGCTCCTCAACGTGTCCCTTTATCTTTAAGTATTTACAAATATTTACACACACTTTCCTTTCGCCACCTGAGATGACTCTATATACGCACGCGTAATATTTCTTTGATAGTGAATTTCACTAATATTGGTTTTCTTTCTCACGTCGCAAAACAGTTCGGCCCCGATGCGGATCGTATCGCTGCGCTAGACGTTACAGATGAGTCTTGAGAAAGTTCGATTGCTATGCATTAGAGGAAGTGCTATTTTCCTTGACATTAAGTGCGCAGCCAGTTCTTCTTAGGAATAGATAATGACTGGCATACCAGCTGTGAAAATGTACTCACGGAAATCGTGTGAATATATAAGATAACACTGAAGGCTTAGGTCAATGTATTTATTGCTACAGGAAATATATTCTATTATTTTAACTGTGGCAACTGGCAGTCGTTACTTTCGGTGAATGTATGTTTCGAAATACATATCTAGCTAAATTATTTTGATAGTTAAAAATAATTTGTTCATAAATTAAGTATATTTATTGCTTAATGTATATTCAGAGACGTTAAAATTAATGGTAATGATACTCTTTTTTTGTTAACAGTCATCATTAGTGGCCAAGTGATAAATATAGTAGACCGTAAGTCTAGGATACCATATTTTGATTCCGGTTGATTCAGGCAAAGATATTTATTATATGTAAATAGTTGTGTCAATTAATTAATTTAATAATAAATATACAATGACTAGGACTGTATGTGAATCATTAGGTGCAGTATCATAAGAATCAAATAGCCAAAGCTATTATTTATGCTTATAGTGAGGATTACTCCATCTAGATATCCTATTCTGAGAATTGAAAAATTACACATGGGCACGGGAATTGAACCCGGGACCTTGGGTTTAGTACGCCAATGCTCTTACCACTGAGCTATCTAGGATTCGTCCCGTGCTCAGGGTCATTCTTCACTCATATTTTAAGGCAGAGTCTATGATGGACGTGCGGAAATTGTCGACTACAAATGTGTGATTTATTAAGATCACGAGCTGTCAGATAATACAGCCTCCTTCGACTCGGTAGTTGGCTTCATGCTGCCACTTGTACAATTATTATAACTGTGCTTTAAATTTGAGCACTAAAATTAGGTGCGCTGGTAAACATTAAATGTGGGGGGAGGGGGGGGGCAAGCTTGAGATTTACCAATATTAAAACCTGTAGACAACTATATTTCAAGATGGCCCGACAAATTTGGGAAAAATCAATGCAAAAAAAATTATTTTTACTATTCATTTGGTCTTAGTTCGTAGTCAAATCTGCCCTAACATTAAAATTTGCTCTCTAAAATTAGACCTTCAAGATAACATTTAATTTTGTTGTCTAGCTGGAACTCAAAATGGCCTGCCACATTAAATGATATCTAAAAGGTCTAGTCTCAAAGCACGAAAGTTAGTATAAGCACAAAAGGAAGCACAAACAAATGTCACAAACAGGAGTTTGTTACAGGAACTTTTTCAAGAGGTGGTGGGCCAACTGAGCTCGAGTTTTTTTTATAGGTTATGGTTAGGGGAACCTCAAGTTTTCCTGACACATTAAATGATCTATGGAATTCCTAATGTAAAAGTATAACTGTTTATGTACGGGTACATAAGTTGTGTTTGTCAATATGTGGTGGGCTAGCTTGAGCTCAAGTTGGCGCACCACATTAAATGTTATCTAAAAGGGCTAGTTTCACAATACAAATGTTCATTTTCGGCCACATATTAGTACAAATAAAACACAAACTTTTGAACACACACACAAATTCCGCAATGTAGCGGATCTACTTGAGTTACGTCATTTGCTTTGGTGTAGATATTTCCTCTACCTTCCTCTCATCGAAAACAAATACACAAAACAATAATAGCTAATAGTGCTTGTATTGTAAGTACAGTGATAGATTTGCTAACTAAGATAGTGACTAAAGAAATAAACTTCCTCTGAATCCTAAAGCGTTTTACAGGATTATTTTTATCTATTTAATATCACTATCGATGTTATAGCTCTAAAACAGTTTAATCAGTGATTAGTTCAAATAAAAAACTGAGAATGTTATTTTTTATCTTTTATATTTATCTGCAGCCACTGCTATCCATCCTGATTTAAAAATTAGGTCACGTTTTGATAAGATAATGTGAAGCTAAGCAAGGTTGGTCAAGGTTAATTTAAGTGAAGTTGATCAATGAATAGTCAGGCTTGTTTAGTTCAAAGTTAGCTAGAAGTAGCTAGTCCGGAGTTTCATTCCACTCTGCTGTGATTGGACAGATTTGATCACTTGACCACGTCCCTCGCTCTCTGATTGGCTGTTGGTTCCCTCCTCTCCTCCCACGGACCTGACCCCCCTCCTCCTGACCCCTTCCCACTTCTCCTGACACTCTTTCCAGTGTTCCGAACTTGTTAATTCTTGTCTAAATTTGTTTTTTATATGAGCTCATTGGTTATTTAACTGTGTTCCAAGGTTATTTTTATGTATGCTCATTGCTTTTTTAACTATGCCCATTAGTTATTAATGACTGGTTAGGATTGGGACGGGGCGTTGGCATTTATTCATATATTTGGGGAACATGCAGTCCACGGCATCGTGCGCTCCTCCTATGGCGTGTCGGGATGAAGGCACTGCACTAACCTCTCCTGAGGGCTGCGTAGTGTAGAATGAGGGCATCCGACAAAGGCTCCCTCTCACAGCTGTCTCAATACCCCCCGTTCACATCCTTTCAATTCGCCACTACCCCCTTCCTCAGGGTTTTTCCAGGGAAGTCAGAACCTCAACTCCACCCCTTTCCCGGTGAAGTCGCAAACCCCCACCCACTCCTTTCCCGGTGATGTTGCAACCCCCTCCCCCCCTTGGGTATTCCCGTTGACGTCATCAAAACCCGTTGCCAGTTTGATGACTCAACAAAACAAGAATATATCGTGACCGTGAGCTAGGTCATTGACTCTGGCAACCCTCCCCCCGGCAAGGGGTTTTCCCGATGATGTCATTAAACTGTTGCAACCCTTATGACTAGTGCCAATTTGGCGACTCGACAAGACACGAATATATGGTTACCTTGAAACCATGAGCTAGTTCATTGTCTCTGGCAACCCGCCCCTTGTCAATGGGTTTTCTGTTGTCGCAACCCCTCCACTATCCTCTATGTGGTAATGGGTTTTACCCTATGAAAAGCACCAGTTTGACGGGTCGACAAGACAAGTCAAGACAAGAATAGATCATGACCTTGAATGGTGTCACAATGGGGTTTTCCTGATGACTGGCGCCAGTTTGATGGATCAACAATAAAAGAATAGATCGTGACCTTGAAACCGTGAGCTAGTAAGATAGGTCATTGACCCTGTTCATATTTGGTGACAGTTTGACATATCCACAAGTCAAGACACATATCTACGTGTAAGTAGGACAGAAATGTTTTGCGTGAATAAAACACAATAATACAAAACATATATGTTTTAAACATTAAAGGTTTTACATACATATAGTAAAGGTTTCACAGACATCATACATAATATTCATTGTACATTTTTACAGGAATGCCGCATATATTCGTTCATACATTTTTCTACAGTGTCACTTAGATGCGTTTGTAAAATTGTTTTTAGTTCACAATCCAGAATGTAATTGTCCAAACCGAAGAATTGGCGTGTATAGTAGGTAGCACTGATAAAACACAGGTTTCTGATGTGCGTTTCCACCATAGGCTGTTCGAGATTGATGACATCCACTAATTCTGTTAGGGTGTCGCATAAATCCATGACGAGTGTGTCGATCAAATCGTTGAAATAGCATGCGACGGGTGTCGACCACATATCCCGGTGCTCGATGGCAACGTCAATGAAGTCCCACACATCACAAAGACGCACCCAGCCATGTGCAAGATAGGCGACCTATTTGAGTCCAGAGTCTTATTTCTCACTGATGACGACCATAGAGTCACCGCACATGCTTCTCAGAGAGATTTCATGATTAGTCAGACTAATCTTCTGAGGAGGTTGCGTGTTGCTGAAAAACGTTGATATGACCGACTTGTAGCTGTCCAGTTCTTGCCACTCTGTACGGTTAAACACTGTACAGTTCCCTCCGCATTTTTCTAACTGTAAATAGGGCGTAAAGTTGTTCTTGACTCTCATGCCGACGATGACTCGATTCGCGTCGACTTCGTTGAGTGGGAACAAAGTGTTGAAATACTGGTGATGACGAACGGCTTCACCAGCTTTGTTTTGTGGTTTCAAACGTCTTGACCTTCCATATTGTTTATTCGCTTCAAAGACTGTCATGGTTATCGCCAGCACGCCATTTGGACCCTCTTTTATAGGCGCACGCTGATTGGACGCAGCAGGATCCTACAGTTTTGAAAAATGTGTTTTAATATCTCATCACCTTAGCATCGTTGCCTGTATGATTGGTGGGTGAGAATAGGCTTAAGAAAGTTTTCATCGGAATTTTCTAGGCATGATAGAGAAGGTACCTGTGACAGTAATGGCCGCAAACTTCTGAGGCGATACTTTGACGTTGTAGCGTGCTATGAGACGCGCGGGAAGTGTTTTTGCGTAAAAATGCCAGATATGATTTTATACGGGGGGGAAACCATAACTGCCAAAATATTCCCCCACACCGATCTTGTCGATAAAGATGGCAAATCAATGCATCCCAGGCTTGCTGTGTGGATCAGTGTTGATGAGAAGAGTGGCAGGTCAAACTATTCTTGTGGGTAGTTTATCACCCGAATGTACCCAACGGAACCATGGGTTTGTTTTCAGTGACCGACTTAATGGTGTGCGTGTCCATCATCAATCATCCAATCTCGAAGTCCCCAAACGATGGAGGCTGAAAAGAAATCCCATACATAGCAATGTGCCATGCACATGGTGCGACCTAATTTAAGTGTTTTCAAAGATGAACAACCTCGGTCGTACAGATCTACGACGGGTGTAGGCGTGTATTTGACTAGAAACATTTTCTTTTCAGCCCCCTTGACGTAGACAGTTTCTGCACTCGTTATGGCATGGGAGATGATGGATTCGAGCAGGCTGTAATCCACATCACTGCTCTCTGAAGGAATACCGTTCAGTTTGTTGACAATATAGTCGGCTTGCTTTTAAGCGGCGGCTGAAGGTTCCTCAATTCCGTATGGGGTTTTTAACACCCAATGTTGAAGTAATGTACCGCATACAGATAAAACACTCAGTTCCTTGACAATAAACTCTTTGTTGTCACCAATGAAACTATGTAAATCCTCAAAGATGTCCATAATTTAAATGACGAGTGTAAGGGGCGGAATGTCGCTTATATAACCTCCCATAATCGGTCACGACTTTTCTGTTCTTGTCGATGGTGATGATGTTGGCAAACTCCCCGTACACGCTACAGTTGAAGGTTTAGTTGAGAGCTCTGGTGAAGCACACTTCGATGCTCAGAGAGCCATGCCTCGTAAAATTCCAATGTGATGTCATGTGGATGGACAGATTAGGTGTGAGATTGAAAGCCATAAGATGATAACCCTTAGAAAAGGCTTCCCATGTGATGTCGCTACCTTCGTTCATGAAATGGATACCCGTTACAAAAAAAAGTGTGTGGTAGGACATGATATATATTCCATTTGAAAAATTGGGCTGTTACGGTTTCGACGGCACTTGTTCCCCGTCCACGTACAGTGATAAATGGTTCATGCCGAAGGTTTGGAAGTTTAACGGGTTCTTGGTGGCATCTCCGTTGAACGACCCATTTGATAAAAATCCCACGATACATAGTTTGGTTAATTGTCCGGTGAAAACGTTGTCCAGTGATTTCTCTTGCATAGCCGTCAGAAATAGTTGTGATGCCCACAGGTAACCAGGAAGCGTGGTAAAAAAAACCAAGAAGTCACAAGAGAAAACAGACAGTTTTATTTTAATTTAGTCAAGTATAAAGGTAATGAAGATACATCATATATTCCCAAAATCGCATTAGAGAGCCAATTTGTCGTCTGGCAACAAACATCAATCCAAAACGATTTAAACTTATCCTTCATAAATATGCATCAGATATAAAGTACCCAAAGGGAACATAGTTAAAGTGAAAAATCTAGGTTCTAAATCCTATACAAGTCTCCTAAATATTTGGCAGAAGACCATGATACAAATGGTTGTTAGTTTTCTCTCCTCAGGAGAGTGGACGACCTTGGGCCAAAGGTGAATAACAAAATTTCTAGTCATTAAAAGATAATATACAATAGCCCTTTCTATAAACATGAATAGGATAACTCCGTATTCCCAAGGTCAAAGGCGCTAGGCCAAATCATATAATACTTCAAACTGACTGCCGCAAAGCGTATGCAAATCCAAATAGCAAAAAGGCTTAATTTTAATAATATATACATAAGATAGCAATTATCATCGAAATATATACGAAATTGTGAAGCAATAAAATTTACTTTTAATATATATATATATATATAAAATAAATAATGCATTCTGTCAAAGCAGACACAAAGATAATAAGATAAAGTAATTTAATCTAAATTATATAAGTCTCAACAATTGCCGTTGAAGTCTATACCTAAACAACAATGGGTAATTTAAATATATGTTTTAAATTGAAGTATATAAATATATTTAATTAACCGCCGTTAGAATCTATACAAACTAACATGATAACCTGACTTGATTTAAATATATATACAATAATCCACGCAATTAAAGCGTGCATACATTAGCATAATAACGTCCCAGAAACTTGTAAAAATACCAATTTAATCGGTTAACTGAACTGAAGATGAGAGCGCGCCACAAGTATGCAATGAGTACTAACGCAAATCATGATTTCCCATTAAGACAAATATTATTGGCTTGAGGTTCATCCACGTTTAAACCCACCA
Organism: Timema douglasi; assembly: GCA_901482245.1. Taxonomy (NCBI): domain Eukaryota; kingdom Metazoa; phylum Arthropoda; class Insecta; order Phasmatodea; family Timematidae; genus Timema; species Timema douglasi. The sequence continues at coordinate 23,279 of CABEEJ010004329.1, forward strand.
AAAAACCCATCTACAAAACATGATTATGTTAAAGTAAGCCCAAACAACAATTTAGAAAAGAATACCTCCCCATTATTTATATCAGAACTGAATTTTGAATAAAGTTTCCTAGCCCTAGTTTATATCGGTGCCCTCACACTTGTGCAAGCCAGTGGTACAATGAGTACCGAGGTAAACTATACCAGCCATTATATAGCAAATACAACCTACACATGTTCTCAGGGAGGGAGAAAGTAAGGCGGAAACAAAGTACAAAAGAAGGGAGATGACTAGCGCTCTCGAAGCTTAGCGGTCAGTCCAGTAACCACTCGAAGTTTACATAATATCCCAGATGGTGGAACCGGAAACGATCTTGATCAAGTTAAGTCCTTATTTGTTGTGGGCGGGGTTTCTATGACGAGCGAGGCACTGACCAGAGTCTCGTTTCAGTCGATGTTGTTTAATCCAAGGGAGAGGATGTCATAGTGTGTTTGTGCTCCATCAGACGGTGAGAAGCCAGGCCAGTGGTGAGTGTTGTAATTCCATATTACTGGGTGGTATGCGCTAGATGTTATCATTTGTCGTAACATCGTTACATAGTGAGTATTATTACTTCCACGTGGGTAATGGTATACATTTGGAACTGATATTTAATGCGTTGGCATGTGCTAACAGTATAGGAGGTGCTAATTTGACACGTCGCACTAGAAATCCGGCTTCAGCGATGTGAACATACAGTGAGGGTGTTCAGGTACGGCCATAAGACTAAACCCGTCTCTATAACGGACCAACTTGATTCTGACTTATGTGCCATTTAACAGGTAATCCTCTTGGTTAAACACGTCACTGTGTAGATACCCCAAAAGATTCTCCGTCTTATTTTTTTGTGGTGAGACTGCGATGGGCCTAAAATCTTTTGTTGTTGGTGTTAGCCGCCTCAAAGTTACCAAAGTCCTCAAAGTCTGGAGGTGTCTGCGAACTTCGGACCGCAAGTCAAATGTATTCTTTTGGTGTCACTGTGGTAATCGAGCAGCTTCTTAATGTAAGTTATATAAGCATATGTGTTGCTAGGTGGTGAGACTAGTATTTTGTTTAAAAACACATCCACCTGTGTGAATAGCGAATGCAACCAGTTTTTGACGGGAGCGATTTGATCCACCACTTTTAAAGTGCCAACGTCGGGTTTCATGATGGCCACCCTGAGATAGAGCATAGTCTGTGAAGGATCGATATAGAACTCGCCTTGTCCGGTAACGGTAAATTCGATTGGTGAATCATAGGTGAGGGAAGAGACAGGTTTGTACTGGAGCCATTGCCCTCTATCAAGACTGGTTTGCGTGGGTGGGACGGAAAAGAGATCGAGTTTACTGCTGACACACTGGCAGGATTGGGGGTGCAGAAATGATATTTCTACTGAAAATATCTAACGCTTCTTTCTTGACCTTTTTACGTCGGGCAACGACAGCAGACTGACGTCGGTGCTTCTTACGACGGCATTTATAGCCTGAGCTGGTCCTCAGTGTGACTATCTTTTGCTCCACTTTGCTTTTCATGTTTGTTCAATCTCCGCCGACACACTTCCATAGAGCATCTTTGAAATGACGACGGTGATTGACGATGTCGGAGAGTACGTCGATACCCATATGAAGCGCCTATTTTCCAATGGCTTTAGTACCTCTTCTCAGTAACGGTACGACGTTCTTATAAAGGCCACTGAAAAAACTCTCCAGCCCATGCCCACGTTCATAAGGAACACCGTGGTAGATCCAAGATACTTCTGTTCCAGCCTGGTTGACGTAGTATGTTTGGTAGGGACAGTTGATGTTAAGCAGGGTCAAAAATGAAGTTTCATGCACAATTTTACAAACTCGAACGGTACAGGTTAACCAATGTATGTTCTTATATTGATTTTCAGGATTTCAATTTTCCTTCTAAGTACGGGCACCTAGTGCAACGGATCATAGATAACCGTTTTATGTATGTCGAAGAGATAGTTTATGTTGTTGATACCGACGATGCGTAACAGTGGTGCCACAATTTCACCCACGGACTGAGGATCGACGATATCCGTGTAAATATACATTTATGAGGGCAAGCCCAGTAGAATAACGGTGGCGTGAAGTGACTTTGGGACTTTGATCAGATAAGTCTGAGGATCTAAACCTAGCTGTAGACTTAGCTGACTTGATAGATTCAGCAGCTGTATATTTGGTGAATATTAAACAAAGTTCTCTTTTTTGTTGAGGTTTGTGTACTTGAATACAACTCCGGAATCCCCTTTAAACGCCTCTACTTCGTTTAGGGCTTTGATCAATTCATGGATAGTGCTGTAGTTTCCAGAAGGCAGGTGTTCCTTGAATATTTGTTCAACGCCATGAGCGTCCACCCAGTTGTACTATACAATATTTTGGTCCTCGTGAACGGTGGTGAAAGAACACGGATATTGGAATTCTGTGAGAGCGACTTCCCACTGGCCTTCGAGTGTAAGACAGTAGGGTAGCTGCGTGGTGAGATTCGTGAGGGTTTTTCGGGATATATACCATAGAGCTGTCGCTCATCAAAGTGATGAAAAACTGATCCTTCATGGTAAGGCGCTGACGTAACTGGCAGGAATCCAAGAATTAAACTTGGTGAGGTAAAATTTCCACTGAACGTACACTTTCTTTCTGGCGGCTTTACCCTTGACATGTAATATTTTGTCAACTTTAAAAGTTTCGGGAAGACATACGCGTTGCAATTCTGGTTTGTAAAACTTTCCCTCCACCTCCTCGCAATCAAGATAGGTCAGCTTGTAGACGACTGGTTGTCGCATCACGACACTGCTGACTTTGAACATTTATTCGCTCCAATTGCTTTCGTAGCCCTTTTAAAACAGCATTTTTAATTTGCTAAAACGCATAATGTCACCGACTTTCATTTTTGGCTTACTATTCGAGTTTAGATGCCGTTTGCCGTAAAGATCATCTCTGACTTGAATCACATTGGTAACTGAAAGGTCGGCAGGCACCATCTTGATACCGGAATGTTTCGTACCGTTGTAACCGTCGACGAGATCTTGGAGGACGTCTACATACCGATATGTGTTATGTTTGGTAAGGTAGTGCCACATGTGCCATATCAATGTTCTATTGAATCGTTCCACGATGCTTGCCTTCACGTTCGGATTATGAGTGGTGTAGTAATGCACGACTTCTTTTTTGAGAAACTTCCAGAGTAGACGTTACATGAACTCTGTCCCCATTTCCATCTGTAAACTTAGAGGTTTACGGCCGTTTTTTTGAAAATGTCCCAAAAGGCATCTCACGACGCTCCCCGTCTTGGATGAATGCCTCTTCACTCAGGCCATCTTACTAAACACGTCGATGACGGTGAGAAAGTACACATCATAGTCGTTGTATTTTCTGAGAGTTCGCATACTGTCGAGATCGGCTTGCCAGAGATCTTCAATTTTTGGCACCACGTACTTGTTGCGTGGGTACTTTTTTAGTACCGGTTTGTTTAAGGTATAAGCGTCCTGCACACGAAGCCATTCTCGTACATTGTCAGGACCTTTATTGGACACCTTTAGAGCGACGACGCCCCTGCAAACCCTGGAAATGAGAAGAGTCGTAGTAGATGTCGGCTAAACGGGTTATTAAGCTCGAAATGGTAACCACCTGTTTTCTTCCAAGATTTTCAGTTTCTTCTTCTTAGGGCGTTGCGATGGTGTAAGTGGTTCGGTTATGGGCGCCAGAGCTCTAATGTGTGCCAAACGTTTCGGATTTAAAATAAATTCTTTTGGAACGTTTATTTTTTGAAGTACCGTAAGAAACTATCACCACCCGGCCGGCTCACTGTGTCTTCTTAATCTTACCATATCATTGACTAAATCCACAATATTGGATCCACGTAGATGCGTATCGTGAATACTCACTTCTCCGTTTTGTCCCAATAGATACCACCTCGGGAAATAATATGTTCTAGTAAAAGTTCAGCCTTTTTACTTCAATAGATGTCATAGTGGTGGTGGTATTTTCTGGCTGTGGAGGGTGCTAACTAATGTGCATATAGCGCTTTAGCAAATATTGGTATAGAGTCTATTTAGACTTGTCAAGTTTTGAAGCTAAGATTTTTTCCATTTCCTTGTCCAGCTTGGAGACCACTAGATTTGTGGCCAATGCCAATTTTTGGTGGTGTTGCTCGTAGCAGTATAACGTTTCCGGGGACACCAATATCATCTTTTTCGTGTGTTCTATAATCTACTTGCTGAATAAGGACCCGGGGACACCGCTGATTAACGGGGCTAATAGTAAGGGCAAGAACGCTCCTCCTTTCTGAACGAGTAGTCATCTCTTCTTCTTACAACACTCTCCTCGTTTGACCAGCTTGCGCAACACCTGCTTGTGAGCACGTAACTTTGTCTTCTGCGCATTTTTCAACGGCACTCTCCCTTTTAAAGTGTTGTAGGATGAATCGCAAACATCGTCGATCAGTTTCTTGTCGGCCGTTTTCAGCAATGCAACACGTTGTTGGGGATTCATGCGATGCATCGCACGCAGCAGAGGGGTTTGCCTCAACACTTTGGGACTCATGGTTATGAAATGATCTGTAATCGGGGCGTGTCGGTGTTTTGATAGCTTTTGATTAAGGGCCTGCTTCATATAAAAGAAATTACCAAAAGGATGATATGAATCGCATACTCTACAAAAACTCTCATAACACCTATGTGAATAATTTGATCTTTCCAAACTGAAAAATTGCCCGCATACCTCACAAACCTTTTTGACGTCACAGACTGACCTGTGGCCTCTGCAAAAACCGGGACGTTTATGGTTATCAAAACATGTCGTGAACCAATGCCCGCAGTCTTTACAGACCACAGATCAGCCTCCGCTACAAACCACTTTAGCGTAACACTTTTTGCACGTGGATTCACATTTGTGCACGTTCTTTGTGTTGAACGGCACACGGCACTCGCGGCAAAAGTACGAGCAATTAAATGCGGCTGTCAAGGATGCTATGACATCAAAATGATTTTGTTTATCGTCGTGAAAATACAAATCAAGGTAGCCCTTAAAGGAATGTTCGGGAAGAGTAGGCCCCTCATATTGAACATGCTTCCCCGGACGTTCCCTGAACACTGTGATTTTGTATTCGGAGAAGTATATTTGAAATTGATTCAGTTCAGTGATTCCACCACCACCTTTCACAAGATTCACACGGGCATCACGACATAATTCCTCTGCTTTGAGTTTTTGAATATGACGAAACTTTTTGAGCTGATAAAGGTTTTCACGTCCATGCATCCTGGATCTCTTTTATTATCACATATAGCTTTGGCGACAATCAACCCGCTGTCAAGGCAAAGAGTGTCGCCATTATTAATCCTAATGATTCCTTTGTTATATGGCTTTATGTGTTAGCGGGAGAGAGATTATCACAATAACGTTCACTCCCACGAGGTTCCTTAAAATCGCTGAGTTTAACGTACAGTGGTTCCGTACTCAAGAAACAAATTATTATTTTGTAATATTTGACTTGCGTTATCGAGCACGTCTCAATCGTCTAACTGATGTGCCCGCCTAAATGAGACATATACAGGGTTCAACATCGAGTTCATGCTATTTAAATGTAAGCCGACATGATCATTGGCGCTAACACCATGGTCCTGCAGCCGATTGATCAAAACAGTAATTTGTTCTTCAAGCCAATGCGTCACGATCACTTCCTGTAGCACCAAGATGTATGGTAACTTCTCTATCAGTATAAAAGAAACGCATCAATTGCTTAATTCTCTCCTTGACGATTGGAATAGGGATGCCTTGGAGTAAAGCTCCACCAATCTGGTCTACTGGGCCATTAACTCCTGTATGGGTTGCTAAGATGGTCCGGCTGTAGCCACTGGTTGATAAAAGACCATGGACCCCGTATTTCTCACCACAGCATGGGCTTGAACCCCGACTCCCTGGCATGGAGGTGGTGCTATTGCTGATGTGGGGTGAAAAGGGTACATGGCCGTTGGTCGTGCTGGAACACTGTCTCTCGGGAAAAAACCACCATCCAATTGAACTGAAAAATACAAAAGCATAAATACTTGAAATAAAATTATTTTCTGCAAACATACGCATTAAAATGATACCGCAAAATATAATATGTTGTTTTAATTTCTTTAACTTATACCCACATTCGCAATATGTGAGTAATAAATACAATCCATGGCAGTTAATTTATCTTCATGAAAGGTTAAACCTACATTTTCATATGCGTAGGGAACGAACCCGGGATCATTCACAACGTATGTGTAATAAATACAGTCCATGACAGTTAATTAATCACTATTAAAAGTTAAACGCAAATTTTCAGTCATGCATGTAATCGAGTGCGAAACCCTTCATAAAGTGCGCGAGTAATAAAACACACTTGAACCTTAGGACAGCTACAAAATACAGTCTAGCGCGGTTAAACCTTCATTTTCACCCCTTGTCTATAACGAATCTGGGACCCTTGGGCCAACAAAACAAAATACAAGGCTCTATCTGAGCTGAATCAATAATATAATTACTATGCTTGTGTACTTAAAGCACATTGGAACACTAAATCTAAAACATATAATTGAGTATAGCACTTGTTTTGTTCTAAACCAGCATTCAACGCCATATATTAGGCCGATAAGCAACCACACTTCAAGAAATCTGGCTTTAAATAAGGTATTGGTCGAAAACATGTCTTACACACATTTTGTAAAAATATCTATTGATGTTAAAGAGTAATTTTATTGATTCGAATTAAGATTTAGAATTAAATAAAACCATTTAATTTATATCCGTTACTGTCTTCCAGTCTAAAGCATGGGTAACTTTTTTTATTTTTAAAATGTCAAGACTAGATCATCCACAAACCCTCTCCACTAGCTGGTAATTTATCGAAGCATTATTTTTAGCCGTATCGAGAATCGAACCCGGTTCCAATAGTTTGGTATACAGACATGCTATCGAACGAGTTAAGGTTACGGCTCCACAACCTCACTAATCATTCAAGAAATCTAGCTTTAAATAAGGTTTTTAATGGTACGAATTAAGTTTTTTCTGGGTAGAAATTAAATAAATCCATTTAATTTATATTGTTTATTGTTTTTCAGTCTAAAGCTTGGGTAACTTTTTTATTCATAAAATTTCAACACTAAAACATCAACAAACCCTGTCCACTGACTGATAATTTACCAAAGCAACATTTTAACCATGTCGGGAATCGAACCTGTTACCAATAGTTTGGTATACAGACATGTTATCGAGAGAGTTAAGGTTACGGCCGAATATTGATCTAGCACAATGAAAACAGGACTAAAACCCTAATTATAATTTTTGCTCTTTTGGTTAAACTTTGGAATGGGCTGTTGACAAAGATATAGTAGATATGTTGCCAAACAACGGTAGTTTTGGGGGAAAGAGAAGACGTGGATAATTCTTGCGAAATAAGCTGTCTATTTACAAACTACTGGCTATAGTATTACAACTTTTAGACGGTACTTACATATTAGGTGATCTATCGCGTCCAATTCAGCCCAAACATCAGGCTTACCGTTGCTAGCCTTTCCCGGGCCCACAACATTGTCCTAAGGGGTGGCACTTGGGGCGGGGTGAAGGTGGTGGCACTGGATTGACAACCGACCACATCTAGGTGGTTGATGCCTACCACCACATTGCCAATCTCCAGGGGCAGCGTCCACACACCAACCGGTGAGCCCACTGTGGGCATTAAATGCCCCCTCAAGACAGCATCCAGATTGTAGCAATCCCAATAATCTGAAATTAAATAAATAAATATTAACTATCATCATGGAAAAAACACTGCCAAGTCTCTAAAATCTATTGCAGGACGCTAATTGCCTATGGACCAGTCTTTTTACACCAAGAAAATTACACCCTCGGTAAAAAAAAAGAGCTAAAATGTTTGGGATACCCGGTGCTACCGACGCTGCAGGTGGAGGGGGTGGGTTTTCTTGAAAGTCTGTCAAAGGAACAAATGCCGCTGTACACCAAAGACGTAATAAGCACAATATTAACCATTAAAATATACAAAACGTTTTAAACATACCTGAATTTAGCCTATTTTCCAGCGCGTCAAAACTCATTGTGATGTTTTTCGCTTGCAATTATTACTTACAATGACAGTATGTAATGATTTCACATTCTATTTATAGTCGCTTCAACGGGGATGTGCCGCAAGTAAAGGTGGTGGCTTCTTATTGGACGATAATATTGTTTCCGCATCGGTTCTAGCCCAATCCGCGTAAATTTACAATTATCTTTCATTCGTGCTAGCTCTCCCACCGAGGATGGACGTATTTCTTTGGTACTGTCTAGAGGATCCATGAAGGACCATTGGTAGTTTTTATTTTTCCAATAGTGCAAATGTGGGTACACATTTAGCCCGGTGACAGAAGGAGGTAGGGGTTCGAGTCCCTGCAAGGTAACAAACGCTAATCCTGACTAAAAGAATAAATAATAGATCTAGCTTTTTTCACATTTCAGTCTTGAACAAATGACGGTACATCACTAATTTTATTATTTTGTTATTATCTATTTCTCTCATTCAGGCAACGATATCCAGACGGTATTGGAGGATTCATTTCCCCCTCCTGTTCAGTTGTCAATGACGCACAAATGTAGATACACATCTCGTCCTGTGACGTAAGGAGGTAGGGTTCAAGTCCCTTAGGGGGCCACAAACGTTAATTACTTCTTATTTCAATTCTTGGCAAATGCTGTTACACATTTCTCTTTGTCAAAATCAGCTCTTATCTCCCGCTTGCCTGAAGAGCTTAGTTCGAATTCCTGTTGTGCGTGTGTACGGAGGCCGATCCTTGTGTAGAAAATCTACCGACACGATTAATTTTATTCTTGCATCGATGGTCGCATGGTATAAGTCGTCACTAAACGGCCGGTGACAGAATGATCGATGTTTGAAGAAAATGCGGGTACAGATTCTACCTGTTTGACCGGCATAATGGTGGGAGTGCAGGAAGTACGGCCGTTCTAACAGACATTAGCTGTTCTAAGTATATCAATGTTCGAATCCCAGTGTACACGCCGTTTAAATGTCAGGTTCCTGGTGGGGGTAAATCGAATCACTGTCACACAGTGGGCATTTAGAAAGCACATTTGAACCTGCGACCTTTAGAAGGCCACGGCCAATGTACCAAGTGGCCTTGGGGTTTCATGACTCTTCAACAAGGTCTTTCTAAATTTATAACAAGTTTGCGATATCTGACAACCCTCACTGAGGAGAGGTATGACGAGGTGAGGGTAGGGGAGAGTGTGAATTGAAAGGCAGTCCAACAGAGCGAGGGAGCAGTCAGTGTAACTTAGCTCCCTCGTGGCGATTTAAGGAGGGTGGGGAGTGAGGGAAAAGTGAAAGGGGCCTTACGGCCGTGATACGCCGTCAGCTTATCGGTGGTCACACTTTTCGCTAAGCGGCTGTCAGGAGAGCTCCGTGCTCCGTGTTCCCTCTGATGACGAGGGAGGAACGCCCAACACCGTGGAGTGCACACCAATAAATAAATAAACTCCAACGCCCCATTCCAATCCTAACCAGACATAAATAACCAATGAGCACAAATAAAAAAGCTATGAGCATACATAAATAACCACTGAGCACAAATAAATGACCTATGAGCTCAAATAAAAAAAAAGTTTGAATAGAAATAAACAAATTTGAAACACTGGAAAAGGGGACAGGATAAGGGAGGTGGGGTCAGGAGGAGAGGGTTAGGAGGGGGAGGGATAGGGAATACCAACAGCCAATGAGAGAGCGAGGGTCGTGGTCACGTGATCAAATCTGGTCAATCACAACAGAGTGGAATGAAACGCCGGGCTAGCTACTGCTAATTTTTTTGGGGGGTTAATCAGATAAAATGAAATAAAGAAAACTCTTGTACAATTTATTATAAAGAATTAGCATGGCTTGGAATATTAAAATGGTCTTTTTGTTACAGATATAGCTGCATTAAACATAATATTCAAAAATTGAAAAATTACACCTGTACACGTGAGTCCAGCCCGGATACTTGGCCACAGACAAGTAAGAAACAGACTCTCAACCTTACGGGGGTTTCGCTGCTTTCCTTTTTCCAGCTTGAATCCTTCAACACTGGGCTTCACTAGTGTAACTGCTGGCAGTATGATAGGACTAGCCACAGGGATCCTAGTGTTGAAGGACTCAAGCTGCCAATAGGAGCGCAACCATTTTATCCTGGAGGTTGAGGGTGGTACGCAAGAACGATGCTAAGCACGGACAAAGTACTAGCAGTCCTAGCAAAGCACAACCTTGAGTGTTTGTGTCCTTGCCTTGGCGCATTAAAGCGATGCCACTGAGCTATCCAGAATTAGCCCCGTTCTCAGGGTCATTCCTCAATAATTTTGTGAGTGCGGCAATACACTTTAGCGTTCCTAGTGCCATAGAATGAATAGTTAGAACTATTTAAATTGTGTTCAAGTTTCCCGGCGATTAAAAATATTCAGAACGTTTACCGTGTGAGATGCAGAGCCAGTGCTATAATAGTTAAACATTTCTCTGCTAGTGCGTTAGTAACAAGCTTAGTGTACACGTACAGTATGGCTGATATAGTGCTCTCATACTATAGTATCATCCGACTACTATTTTCCCTCGCACCCCCAAACCCAATGCTTGAGTCGAAATGTTTCACGGAACAATTCTAACCTGGTTTTAAACAATCTCTGATAGTCTCTAGTCCAAACTAGGGCCGCGCTAGGCTTTGTAAAGCTATACAGTAGTGTCAGTTGAGGGGGGGGGGG